>JBBPRQ010000287.1:0-38885 GCA_038093095.1 Boletus insuetus | reverse complement strand
TCTCGATATTGCAACATGCGAACGTGGTTTGCACAGTCCACCATGGAGGGGCGAATTCGTTCTACGAGGGAGTTTGGTAAGCATCGCACTGCATATTGTTCTCTTCATGGTGATTTGAAATGAACTCGTGGCATAGGTCTGGAGTGCCTCACATTGTCCTTCCTGTCTGGTTTGACACATATGATTATGCACAGCGTGCTGAGTTCTTGAACATTGGCATTTTTGGGAACAGAACGCGCGCACCTGGTGTCGGAGCAGAGGAGTTTGGCAAAGCATTGGTGAGAGTCGCAGGGGATAGCGAGGAAGCAGTCAAGTTGAGAACGTCGGCGAAACATCTAAAGGAGGTTTGCAGAGCAAAAGGCACCGGGCGAAAACTTGCTTGTGCAGCTATCTTGAAGGAGCTCGGCAGCAAGGAGTGATGATGTCCGTTGGTGTCGGCTACATAGATTCTAGCAGATAAGATCACTGACTTGACATGGCCCATCTGAGCATTGTTCTACCGTTGCCAAAAGCCGGAGTGATTGTGTAGTGCGAATTTCACTAATATATCATTTCGTCCGACCTACGTACTATACATAATCGGTTCCCTCTCCATACTCCCAGCCTGTGCTAGAACATCAAAACGCCTGTGGCAGTGGAGCGGGTAAGATTATAGCAGTTATGTTCTCGAGCTTAAGTTACACGGGTATCGAGATATAGTCTACAAATCCTGATCCAGTTCCTGGGATGCAAGGAATACTACAAGCAGAGGTTCAGAATGAATGAGCGCGCAATACACTAATGCTAATGGTCCGAAACCTGGATGACTAGAGCCACGTTAATTAAGCGATGAGTTCTGTTCCCTCACGCCCAAAACGTGCCCGGGCGGGGTGGTCGTTTAGGCTGGAATGATCTATGCTCTGCCAACTCTCCGATAGTACAAACGCCTCCTCCCTCCTGATCCTCCTTGGCGATCCATTGGTCGGATACATGAGGACAGTGCCTTCCCGGCCAAGCATTTGGCGACCCTGGCGATCAAGCAGCTCTCCGTTCGGGCCCCTGCAGAAACCCGATGCGCTCTCTATCTCCTGTGAGGCACTGCCAGTAGTGGGTAGTACTTTGTCGGACAAGTTGCCGTGGGAAAAGAGGATGGTTCTATCCGTTCCTTGCCTTTCAAGCTGTGACGAAGGAACGTCCACCTCCATCTCGTCTTCAACGTCGGAAAAGCGATCTTCTTCTTCCTGTAACCGCTGCTTTTGTTCCAACAGCTTCTTCACCTGGACTTGGATGATGCTCTCTTCTCGCTCCTTCTCCAAAAGCTCCACCTGCTCCCTCGAGAGGTTCGCAGACGAGCCCACCGGATGGCGAAGGACGACTCTGGCTCCACTATTGAGTTCCCTAAGGACCCCTCCTCTCTCGTATAAGCAACGAATGCCTTTGTCCCCAATTCGCGGAGGGCTGCGCTGGAGTGGTTTCGCTTTCTTGACCGGAGTTCGGATAACAGAGCCGGCATCATATGGGAGAGGTGCCATCGGGGTCTGAGGAAATGGGCGACGAACAGCATTACTCGGCCTAGCCGTCGTAGGAGGGGTGACGCCGCGCCCTTCACTGACAGTCATCTCGACCTCTGCCTCTTCTTCTTCATCGATCTCGCAGTCGTTGTCTGGATAATACCAGCGGATGTGGACACCTTCGCCAGTCTCGGACAGGGCGACGGTCGTCATGACCCCATACCCGTCTCGGCACGCGAGCCATGGTGTGCTTTCGGTGTTGTCGACGTGAGAGGTTACTTCGCCTTTGACCTCTGTGGTGGTGGTGCTCTTTCGAGGCTTGGGAAGTGGTGGGGGAGGCCGCCCATAAACACTATTGCGGGTTGAGCGACCGGGGGAAGCTTTGATCGTGCTACGGGTCTGAGGCGCCATGCTATAGGTCTCTGTTCAATTGAATGGTTTCGTTCAGGCCGACGAGTGGCGGATGATAACAAAACGGCCACGTACCAGTGGAAGGACCGACGATGGGAGAAAAAGAGGTGATGATGGGTTGTGGATGTCCACTTCCTTGGGTCTGCTCGGTTCAAATAGTTTTCAAGCTGACAGTGTTTGCTTTGACACCGCGCCGTGATCGTTCGACAAGGATCTCTTTGTTGCGCTTGGACGCTTTGAGTTCCCTTTTTACGGTCGGCGGGCACCTCGTGGAACCCTCACCGTTCAGGGGTCTTTTTCCATTTATGGATTTGTGGCGGCCCAAGCGGCGTGCTGGACCACAGCCTGGCGCGCCTCGTTGGTCACCATCAGCGACCAGTTGGCTCGTCTGTCATGTTGACTCGTGCAACGCGGGTGTGGGAGACCGATTTCCCATGTTCCGAGCGATGTGGCGGACCTCGTGGACATGCCTGGGCTTGATCTAAACGGAAGTGGGCAGTGTCCACACACTGCGGGGTACCGCGCCAACTTAGCCACTGTCTCACATTTCCTCATTAAGCATTCCACCATGACTGCTTTGTGGCCGTGTCAGGTGTGTATGGGCGCTTATGTACGACTTGGGAATCAGTTGACGGACTGTACTCACATTTAGGAAATTATAGGATGTGGACTCTGGCGGAGTTGTCACGCGTCGCGAGAACAATAGGTCACCACTCGAACGCTTTCGCTTGAGTGTGGACCGATGATTGACAGACAAAAATGGTTAGATGTGTGGACCTCTGAGAGCTCGGACCGTTGGCGGTATAAGATACAGACGCATTGCCCGCGTGTCATGTCAACCAACTAACCAACCAACCAACCAACATCAAGTCTTCCATCCTACCCCGTGCCACCACGCGCCCAGTACGTGTTCATCCCATCTTTGATACTTTTTCACTCACCAAGTTCAGCTATACCCGACCCCCTTCTAGCTCATGTTTCGTCGGCCTGGTGTTTACCATCCTTACAAGCCGTCAGTCCCCTTGTCGCCTGCTGGCTTCAGGCTTGGGGACTACGTCCCGAGACGGTGCTTCAACTTGTTCCAAGGACCACGCTTCAACGGCGCGCGTTCTCCTGATCCAAGCCCCTTGACTAGCCCCATCAGGGGCGGGCGGTGCTCCAGTGACGACGCACCGCCGACCATCCGCCTCGGTGATCTGTTCACGTTTGAAGTATTCGGCTCCCCAAAAAGTTCGCCCACCCCGGCCCCCGAGCGTCGTCTGAACCCGAACCTGGCGCCGGACAAGGATGCGTTGCCGTTTCCACATCCCCGCAAGACCAAACACGGACCCAAACACCTCTCTTTCACAAAGGACCCGCACCGTCGCTCGCAACAGCTCAGGGAAAAACGGGAAGCGTTCCGCAAAAAGCTCCACGAACGGCACGAGCGCCGTATGGCCCGGTCGCGCGTTGGGTTCAGTCGTCTACGAAGAGAGGCCGAGGCGTTGATGAAGCCTCGACACATGAACAGCGAGGACCGCATTTTCTTGGAGCAGCTAGGAAACCTTGCAGTCGATCGTCAGATGGAGAACGAGCTCGAGGAGTGGCGCGAGCGGATGGCCCGCGCTGCGCAAGAGACGGATCAGAGACGCCACGAGCACGAAGCAAGGGATGCGGAAGCTGCCAAGTTGCGGGAAGCGAAAACGGACGAGGAGGCGCTGGAGGAGTACAAGAGGGCGGTGGAAGAGTTTGTAATGGGAGAGGATGAAAAAAGGGAGGCACATTTTCGTCAGTTGGAGGAAGAAGCGATGCGTGCAGACGTAGAACGGCAGCGTGTGCACGAGGCAGCGGAGCGCAAGATTCGCGATGTACAGGAACATCTTTTCCGCAAAAAGCTGGCACGCAAGGCCCTGGAGGAAGAACGCCAAAGACAAGAAGAACAAGAGCGCCGACTTCAAGAGGAAAGGGAACGCCAGAGACGGGAAGAAGTGATGCGTCGTCTACAGGAGGAGACGCGCCGGTTGCGAGAGGAACTCGAGCGTTTGCGCCAGGCAGAAAGGGAGCATCAGCAACGCGAGGAGCAAACGCGCAAACTACGCGAGGAAGTCGAGCGTTTGCGCAGGGAAGCTTATGAACGATCCCTTCGTGAAGAGAGAGAACGCCTTGCGAGAGAAGAACAAGAACGCCAGCGCGCCGAAGAAGCTCGCCGCACCGCGATGGAAGAACAGATCCGTCAACACTTTGTATTGTACGAGGCCAAGTGGAACGAGCTTCGGACGAGCAACTCTATATCCTCTACCTCTATTGACGTTCGAGAGATGCCCTGGCCTGTGTTCAGCATCATCTCTTCTGCAGACCAGATCACTTATCAGGACGTCCGTGCGTTCCTGTTCCATCCACAACGACCCGGCGTCGAAGGAAAAAGTGCACGGGACAAGGTCAAATCTGAGGTGTTGCGCTTCCATCCGGACAAATTCAACACACGTATCGTACCCAAGATCCAACTGGCCCAACA
Source organism: Boletus insuetus (assembly GCA_038093095.1). Taxonomy (NCBI): domain Eukaryota; kingdom Fungi; phylum Basidiomycota; class Agaricomycetes; order Boletales; family Boletaceae; genus Boletus; species Boletus insuetus. The sequence continues at coordinate 34,490 of JBBPRQ010000287.1, read as the reverse complement.
GGAAGTCGCACAAGAGATTGCTGGCGCCGTTGCGAGAATACTGACGACCATCATGAACGAAGAAGCAGCGCAGAAATGAATCATGGATCCCCCAACGAGAGTAATAATGAATTATGTTGTATATATATAACATCCTAACTTGCAATGACACAACACGCTCCTTTCACTGATCCTTTTGATACAAGCGTGAGCGTCAGGCATCTATAAGTATATCCTAGACCGCCAACGTTCAGGTGACGCGGGTGACACGCACCGGTGATCGTACAAAACGACACTAATCGGGTCCTCAAGGCCTCAATCCTCAGCAAAAGCTCCTACTAGTAAGCAGATGACATCGACGTTTGCGCCTCCAGTGCCACGCGGGCCCTGGGCCATTCATCAAACACATATGTAGGTCGAGTGTACCCGAGATACCTTGGACATTGCAGTCAGCATTCCCCATGCTTGCTGTGTTCAGGGGTATTTCGAGTAAGTACATGATAACGGGCGCAACTTGAAAAGTATTAACCGCATCATGTCAGTTGATAGCGTACACGAGTACAGCACACGTGGCGGCTATCGTTGGATGTTCTATACAACCACGCGGAGTGCCTAGCTATATCATATACATATGTCCCAGCGGTATGATCGAGGGTAAAAATGAAAGATCAAGCTCCATTCGTCCAACCAAGGCCTGAAATGTAAGATTGAAACAGGATGTCTGCAATGTGTGCGACGTTCATTCGGCGCTGCTATCATATATTCAGTAAATGAAAACGTCTCATTCAGTCGGATCTCCAAGGCCGAGAAAGGACTCTTTGCCAAACCCGCATGTCTCCATGTCATAGTGACGGTCCTACGGCGGACGTTGCGGAGACTGGTGACAAAGGTCGCCGTACCCACGTGGCCGCTTCAAAGCCTTCAAGTATTTGATAACAAGAAACACATGGGCGAGATAGCCGCAACTCGTGCGCCACGTTTTTTCTAAAATGATGCAAGGGCCGCTCTTGGGTTTATTTAAAGGAATGCGCCCCGTGGAGAGTTGGAATGAAAACAAAGAGATATGCTCGACGTTGACACCGTACACGCCCCCCCCTCTATACACACACACGCATCGTCACATCGCCACATGTAAAAAGAAAACGTCCCCGATACCATCTTGGACTAGGACATCGACACATACCATAGCAAATCGCGAAAAGGGTAGAATAAAACGACGACACAAGATTAGAATTATCCGAGTAAGTTACTCGTGCTGGACCTGCAGGCGCTCGTGAAGAAAATATAATATACAGAAATGTAAAACGCTGGATATAAAAAAATGCAACAGATATCATGAAAGCGATCATCGACGATGAAAACACAACGGACGGGAAAAAAAAAAGAATAACTGAAACTCGACAAGACAAGGAGGAAAGAAAAAATCACGTACACACTGATCAAAAGACTCTAGTGGAGCTCGAGTTTTGCCCTCTCGAAGGAGGGGACAGCCAGCTGTCCATCTTGGGCCATTGTCCGGTGAGCGCGGCTCTATCGAAGACGGACGTCTGCTGCGCGCGATTCCCAACGTCACCGGTGGTCGGATTCAACTTCTTCTTCCCCGTTCCCTGCTCCCAAAGACTTGTGTCGTGTTGTACAATCCCAGAAGGCACGACTCGCGATTCCTCGGGTGCACCACCCAAGGCCGGTATATCGCCCCCACTGATAGCGTATTGCATCCACATGCTGGTCGCCAGTTCCTCGTCTACCTCTCCAAGCATCTCTTCACCATCGCTCTCTTCACTGATAGCGGGCGTCCATCGAGCGTGCTTGCCAGTCTGCTCAGTGGGTGGAGGAGCCTGCGTCTCCGCTTCCGCCTCGGGTTGGCCAGCCATAAACTTGGCCCAGTAGTTCATGTTCTCTGGGTTGAACCAGGCACTCGCATCGCCCTCTTCATCCTCCTCTGCGCCCTCCGGTCCCGCAGACTCTAAAGTACCAGGCATCGTACGCTCGCCCGCGACCATCTCTGGCCACCGGCCCTCGGGATCCGGAACGGTGTCCACGCGGCCGGACTTGGAACCAGAGCTCGAGGCTCCGTGGCGAGGCACCGCTTGCTGCTGAGTGGTCTTCTTCGCTGCCTGCATGCTGGTCGTGGCAGCGGGCACGTCCCACATGGACTTGGCCTTGCTCGTTCGAGCAGGTGCAAGGCTTGGTTCAAACTCGCTCTCATGCTCCTCCAAAATAGCGACCTTCAGCTGCGGTTTCTGAGAAGACTTGGCAGCAGCCTCAGCAGCCTTCTTTCCACGCGATGGTGTTACTGAGGGTGGTGGTGGCTCAGGTTCGTTCTCCTTGGCGACGGGAGGCGTGACCTTGGACTTGCCACTCACAGAACCCCACCCACCCTTGACAGCCTTTGTCTTTGGTGGAGAGACGATGGGATCAGCGTCGACATCTGGCTCCTCGATAATCGTCACTTTCTTGCCCTTCTTCAAGGAAGTGGTGGGTTTCTTCGCGTTGGCAGTATCCTTGGATGGCGCCGACGCCGTCGCGGGAGGTGGCTCAGGGTCCCGCTCTTCCTCCATTGACGTGGCGAGCTTGGCTGTGGATGTAGAGAGGGAAGTGGATGCTACCCCCCAAACGCTCTTGGCAGCAACCGTGGCTGCACCCCACAGAGAAGGTGGTAGAGGCAGTTCTGCGCCCATCTCCACCTCTGGCTCCTCGGTGATGGCAACCGACTTGGCGGGAGGCATCTGCGCTGTTGGTTGGCCCTTCTTGCCTTTCTTGCCCTTGGCAGTGGCGGGCGGCGCTTGTGTGGGTTCAGGGGTAGCAGAGGTGGGAGGGTCCGCGAAGCTAACGGTGATTTGAGGTACGTCGTACTCTTGCGAACGGGAGCTGTTGGACTTTTTCATGATGCTCGGGGGTTGTACAGTGCCCTTCCCGGTGGTTGCAGGTTGACCGTGAGCGGAGAGCGCGGCAGCAGCGTTGGCGAATAGTGCTTCGTTCAACGAAGCTTGGGCAGAGGTCAATATTCCAGCACCAGCCTTGCCTTGCGTCATCATCGCCATGGCATTTGCAAAGAGTACTTCGTTCGCGGAAGCTTCGTCCTGGGAAAGAGTGCTGTTGGACTTCTGTATAACACCCGGAGGTTCAAGCTTTGAGGAGGACGCAACAGCAGGTCGGGAGAGCGGGACGTTCTCCTTCTGGTGAGTTGCCTTGCCTGGTCGTTGTTGGACTGACGTCTTGTCGGGTAATGACCTTGGTGGATCTGCCTTGGGACCAGGGTCGACCTCCCGGTTCTGCGTAGATCGTCGTTGTGCAAGGTGCTGGCGCATCTCCTCTCTCCGTTTTTCTCGCTCCTCGGCGCAAAGCTTCTTGCGCTCTTCCTCCTTCTGTTCACGAAGGCGCATCATGCTCGTTTCGTGCTCCTGCACGGCACGAGCACGGCTCTCCTTGGTACCCTCGCCGGCCAAAAGGGATTCAAAGAGCTTTATTTCGACATCGGCAGCCTCTGCGTGGAACTGATAGATCATCTGGATACGAAGGCTGATCTTGTACTGCTGGTACTCGTCTGCCATCTTGGACTTGAGAAGCTCTTCCTCCATGGGATCAGGTTCTTCCTCCAAGATGACGGGGCCGATGTAACGCTTGCCTGGTGGCAGGTGTTCGGCGTTAATTGGGGGAGAGAACTTGGTGGTCTGGTTCTGTGGCGAGTATTGTGGCGATGAGGATTTCAAGGGCGGAGAGTACGAGGTAGAGGCGGCTGAAGCTTGACGGGACATGTTGTCCGTCGCGCGGGGACGAGCGCTCAGAGACTGAGCAGAAGGGGTCGATGTGGCAGGGGGTTTGGCGGGCTGAGGCTGGGGTTGCTGAGAGACGATTGCGGCCTCGGAAGCCCAGTTGTGGAAGCCAGGGATGCCACTGACGCTCGCACTGACAGGTTCAGCTGAGCGGGCCGCATTAGATGGGCCGAGGGTTGCTAGGTGATCCTAGAAGGGAATAAGGCGTGAGGCAGCGACAGGAGACGCGGATGACTCACCATCGATAGGGCAGGTAAATTTTTTGTTGGATTAGGAGGAGTCATAGAATCGACGAAGAAGGATGTTGGATTGACGAATTCAAACGTTTGTCTCGTCGGTGTGGGGGGGATAGGTTGTCTAGAGGGCGCAGGAGGAGCGTAGGAGGGCATGCCTCTATATGGAGGTTCTTCGGCGATGTTGTCTTCCTCGATGGAGGAAAGTTCAACAGAGAGATCGTCGTCCTCCATGTCTTCGAGATCATCTGTGAAGAAGCCAACGAACACGCTCAAAACAGCCTGCTGTTCTTCGCCGGACATGTCATCCCACTGATCTTCACGTAGGTGGGCAAGCTCGAGACGGCGCTCCCACTCTGCGCGGGCGGGCTGTGCGAGCTGCTGGGCTATGGAGTCGAGCTTTTCAAACAGCTCCATTTCGCGCAGTTTCTGGGTTTCCTTGGCGGACCCGAGGCTCTTGTATTTGACAAGGAGATCTTTTTGTAGTTTTTCGACGAGCTTTCTCTTTTGTGGTTCGTACCACGCGTCGACGAACTTGGACCATTCCTTGCGGACCTTTGTCGCACCTGACTCGGGTGGTGGCGGGGGTGGTTGTGGGACGGGAGGGGGTTGTCTTGGAGGATCTTTGGCGGCGAGAGCAGCCGATCTTTGCTTCTCTGAGCGACGTTTTGGAGGCATTAGTGGGGTGTGAGAGGAGGAGGAGGGGAGGAGGAGAAATTTATGACGCCACGGGATGAGGGAGGTTGTCAAATGAGATGTTATCAATCAAAGCTGCACGATCGGTCCATGATAGGAATTATCGTCCATGGAACAACTCGGAAACTACAAAGACATGGCTAAAATTTCGTAGAATGCTGCGGTCGAGTCAGTCCAGTGTCAACGAGCCTCGCCTCTGCCTCGAGGCTCGCTTTTGGCCCGCATTGGCACCGCGCTGCATCACTGGCGCTCCCGACCACCGCGACACGACACCGCGACTCGCCCGCAGCCCAGCACCGTGACAATCACTCCCGGGCAGTGCAGGGGGAGTAAATGCGACCCAGAACTATCAATTTCCGACCAGGTTTCAAGGGGACAGGTCCACTTTTTCTCATCCACAAATAAGTGTATGAACGCTGGATGGCGCAAGGCCGAAAGAAGACGTCCGATATCACTCCCCGTGGGCCATCGACCATCTGTCAGACATCGAGGCAAGTGCCTCCCAGGTGCGTCTTCATATCGTCTCGGCTGCTGCCTGCCGAAGATGCGCCATGTCCTCGACGACAACGTTGATGCGGTCCGGTCACACAGGAGACGCAAACGACTTCGCAAAACAGCCAGGAATTTACGTCTGACGTTTGATAAATAAACATTTGTCCTCGGAGGGTTGAAACGTCGTCTCTCACGTCGGAAGCTGCGTCCGTGATGATGGTGACGGCCGCATTCAATATACCACATTGGATCGCGATGGTGCTTGCTGTGGGCTGGCTGTCAGATAAAGCGTCTCAACGTCGGAGAATCGCGCCCAATTCACGTCACCCATGTCTACTAGTTGCTGTAGACTCAGATAAGACCCGCTGCGTGCAACATGGCTGGTCCCCGCGTGAAATTTCAGTCTGCTGATCGGAGCCCCATTCGTCGCCGAACATTATCTCTATCATCAACCGCATGTCTCGTACGACCAACTAGCGACGAGCACCATCACGTCTCTCTCGCTTTGCGCATGCGCGTTATCGAGCTTACCACAGATAGCAAGTCCTCTCTCGAGAACCATCCGTTCTGGCGCGCGTGGACTGACACGAGGCATCCGTGCCATCACACAGGTCCCGGCTTTCCTCCCATACCTCCATTCTTTGCGCGCACCCTCGATTGCGCCAATCGATTCCACCTCATCGACCACCTTGCCTCTCATTCATCCTCGCCTCGATCGCCTCGTATTTGCCACGTCGCTCGATGGCAACCCTCTTGCAGAACGCCTCTCAGCCCCCCAGTGCTACCCTACCCCCCGATCTCGAGCCTGACGACGAATGGAAGCAGTCACTCAAGCTCAACATCGAGGCCGGTCTCCGCTCCATGGTCGACGAGGCGAAACAGAAACTCAGCGACGAGCTCGCAAAGGGCATCATCGGCGCAGAACAGCGAGAACGCTTGACCGCTGACCACCTCGCGACGCTCAAAACAATCCGTCAGCTGGCCGAGGAGCAGTTTCGGATCGCGCTCGAGAGGGAGCGGCAGGAGAGACGGTGGGCTTCTGGCGAGCAGCTAGATCGAGCGTGGTCAGAGAGTATGATGAAGGAGCAACAGGCTATCTTGGACAGGATAGAGAGGGAGAGGAAGAACAAGGCTTTTGCCAGGATATCTACATCTCTCCAGTCCGACCCACCCCAGCCTCTACCACCCCCTCCACCCCCTCCACCCCCTCCACCACCACCACCGCTTCCACCCAAACCTGATGTTCTTTCAGAAAGCTCTACCCCGACCCCGCTCCCATCCAAGCGCGTCGCTCGAACCCCCACCCAGACAGCAGACCCCGAGCGAGACGGCAGCACCTACTTTTCTCGTCCAGTGAGCTTCGAGCGCGACGAGCTCGCCGCGTCCCCAGACGAGGTCCCTTTACTCCGAAATACACGCAAGGTCCGTGCCGGATCCACTACATCCATCGGTTCCTGGAAGGCTCCGTCCATCCTCGACACGGAGAAATCCTTTTTGGAACGTTCCAAGCCCTCCCCCATCTATGACGAACCCGAATCCATGCCACGCACCGCTCGCACCCCTACCGATCCCCTCGATCCGACGCGCAAGGAGAGCATTCGACGCAAACCGAGCATGACTGCGAGACCCATCGTGCAAGAGTTTTGGAAGCCATCGATCACCCCAGAGGAGGACGCACAAATGTCGCGCACGTTCACCCTCGCGAGGCGGAGCAGCACCGCAAGCGCAACCTCGTCTTTCAAAGCACCTTCCATCCTTAATACCACGTTCGCAGACCCCCTCGATGTGCTGTCCAGCAACAACAACAACAACAACATCGAGCGGGAGCGAGCGAGCATTCACTCTGCGGATCAAGAGTGGAACAGCTTGGACCGCGCTCGGGAGAGGGAGAGAGAACGAGAGAGAACGGGATACGTGCACGCAGACGATCGTTCGGTACATAGCATCAACCTCTCGACCATCTCTCCGAGTGCCCCGACGTACGCGCGCGCTGGGGAAAGCTCTCGCATCCATGTCCCACCTCCATCCGCGAGTCGACCCATCGTCAACAAGAGGTCGTTCACAGTCGAGGATGCGTTTCCGTCGCCGAGTCCCAGCTCGAGGAACTGGAATTCAGCGTCACGCTCCCCGTACGAGACGCTTTGGGAGGGTTCCTCGCGGTCTCCCCAGAACCCCGAGGACCCAACGCGCAGTTGGCAGTCTTCTCAGCTCCGAGGGCGGTTTTCCTCCCAAGACATGCGACACTACTTCCAACAGGAGGGAAGCTACCACGGGTCTCGTCATGTACACACACACCACGAGGACTTTGAGGAGGACGGGTCGGACGACGGATTCGATAACAGGAGCTGGCGAACCCGAGATTATGCCGAACGGCGTATACAAGATATCGAAGATGGTTTGCGCAAGCGGGAAGAGGCTGCGAATAAGCGCGAGGAGGAGCTGGCGAGAAAAGCAGAAGAACTGAAACGTATTGACGAGCAGAGACGCGAAGAGGAAGCTTTCCGGAGATTAGAGGAAGAGGTCAAGCAGAGGGTTGAGGACGAGGCTGAGCGCAAGGAGGCAGAACTTCGGAGAAAGGAAGAAGAGGCCGATCGGAGGGAAAGGGAGGCTGTGATGAAAGAGGAGGAGGCCGAGAGAAAAGAACGGGAGGCAAAGAAGAAGGAGAGAGACGCGCGCCTCAAAGAAGAACTGGCTAAACGGATAGAGAAAGAGGCGAGACGGAGAGAGGAGGAAGTCAGGAAAAAGGAACAGGAGGCAAAATCGAGAGAAATGGAGGCTAGGAGAAAGGAAGAAGAGGCCAGACGGAAAGAGGAGGAGGTCAAGATGATAGAAGAGGAGGCGAGACGCAAAGAGTTCGAAGCAAGGCGAAAACAGGAAGAGGCAAAGCGGAAGGAGGAAGAGGCCCAGCGCAGAGCCGAGGAAGCGTCCCGTAAAGTAGAAGAAACGCGGAGGAAAGAAGAGGAGTTACGCAGACGAGAAGAGGAACTGAAGTGCAGGGAAGAAGACCTTACCCGCAGGGAGGCAGAAATACATCGTAGGGAGGAAGACAGGTCGCAAGTGGAATTTCGAAGACGAGAGGAAGAAATTCGCCGTCAGAGAGCTGAGGAGAAGAGGAAGCAAGAGGTCTGGGAAACATGGCCACAGGAGACCTTTCGACCTACGCCCCCCCCTCAGACGCCTAATACTGCGGGACCCTGGCCAATCCCTAATCGTTCGGAACGTAGCGCATCTGCCGCAGCGAGTTCCCCCATTGATCGGGTCAACACAAGCTCTTCCGTTCGTGGCACTCCTGCCAGTGGTTGGTCATCGACTTCCACACGACCGAGCTCGACCGCCAGTACCCTACCATCGAGTACTCCCAAACCAACAGGACCCGCGACACCGACACCGAAGCCTCCGACGAGTAGCACTCCGAATCCACCGTTCTCGGAGGCCGAGTTCCACCGGAGACAGGCCGAGCAAGCTCAACAGCGCGAGGAGCAATTTAGACGCGAGCAAGCGAGGTTAGCCATGCAGGAACACGACAGGCAGGCCAAGGCGGGTAAAACGATGTCCAAAGAGGAAGTCATCAAGCTATTTGAGGCTCACCGCAGCCAGTGGGACAAGATCCAGACCTTGGGGTCGCTGATATGGGAAGACTTTCCATGGCCCATGTTCAAGCGACCGAAAGGCCCTGACGATCTGACCTCACCTGGCATCACTGCATATATGCTGTCGTCAATCCACCCTCAGGACAGAGCCACGAAGGAGCGTATCAAGGACAACATTCGGAGATGGCATCCTGACCGGTTCAACTCTCAGCTCCTTCCGAAAGTCAAGGAGAACGAAAGGGAACGGGTCTCCGAAGGCGCTGGAACGGTGGCAAGGATACTCAATGACCTCTTGCGTATGCACTCACAAGACACTTTCTGACACGAAAAGGAGTGAGTATCTGAGACGCACGGACTCTGGGACAAGTGGAACTCACCTCGTCGTGTAGCTCAAACTATCATGCGCTATGATACCCCATATATCAATCCTCATCTGTATGCATATATCAGTATCCGGGACATGCGACACCTACTACTACCCGTAGGGAGGAATGTTGTACTCTACGTTGGGCACCGTCGTGGCATTGTGCAAAGTTTCGTGTACGCGGGCGCTCTGTCGCCCTTTCACCGCCCTGAGAAATAACTACATGTCTTTGAAAGTTTGGGCGGGACGGGTGATGCTCAACATTGGAAAAGGACAGACCTTGGGGTCTCGGCGACTGCCGAATGCCATCTGGAGTGCAAACAAACACAAGTTACATTCCGCCGAGCAAGTAAAACAGTTGGTTTCGGACGCCCTAGTGTCTTTGTTACGCGCGTTGGATAAGGTTTCCTGAATGAAATACCTTCCAGCCTGGCCACTTCCTCGACTCCCTCACGTCGATCTTCCGTGAGCTCCTGATCTTCCCGTTCAATCCGTTTATTCTCGTGTGTCAACAGTTGTCGCATGACTAGGTCCACACGTGAGCATGTGTTTGACCGAGACAAAGAAATTAGGTGTGGGGAGGCACACCTCAACCTACTCAGGCCCAAAACACTCGAGAACGCGAGAAAAGTAATCGCTATAATGGTACTTTGGACCCCAGCGAACTTTCCATACGTATGAACCCATCCTAGGGATGTCCAGTTAGCAAATTATGCTCACATTTAACCCCCAGGGCATGAGGTGATGGACGCACACGTTCCCGGGACTTGACATTCCGTTGACCGATCTCTTCGCAGGTGGCCTTGGAATCGCATTTGAGACCCAATTCAAGACCAGCCCACTGCCTATTTGTGATTCAGGATCAGAGTCTAAGATACATGGTATACACTATACGCACCACAGAAACCAGCGATCATGAGAAAGAGTGAAAAATATCTTGCGCTGGTGGACATGGTCGCTAAAGCAACACTGTACCCAACCATAATGGCCACCCACCACCAGACTGCAACGTGGAAATAACACTCTCCAGTGCGATCTATACCGTTCGGGATATTCACATTCGACTATGAATGTTACTTGCCGCGATTCCATGCATTTGTAGCATATCGATGCAAATACCCACGGAGGTCCGTACGGAAGTCAACACGAGAGGATGAGTGAATGTAAACCCACTCACGTAGCCATCAGGGATATCTGTAGTATTGTAACCAAGAGTAGCAGTCAAGCCAGGAAGCAAGCTTTGTGAGCATCACAGCAGTATGTCGATTGCATTTGTTGAGGTCTCACGTGGGGATGGAATTGGTAAAACTCATCCCCAAGACATGACAACAGCTGATGGACATGAAAACTCAAACCTTTACGTCGCGAATAGCGAGCTTGAAGCCATCAAGAATTCTGTGTGGAGTAGTCGGTTGTCGCACATAACGTATCACAGGGAAAAGAAATCAAGACAAGGTCAGCTTCCAGCGTGAGACACGTACGTTGCCCTGGAAGAATCTTGATCAGCTTTCCCCACGTCTTCTGATATTCTCACTTGCGCCAGGCGATGTTCTACAGGAGACCTCCACCGCATGCTATGGGGCTAACAACGGAAACAAGGCGGTCAACAGTAGATGCCGTTGGGATACTCACGAGATCTGGAGGAAGTCACCTGAGATAAGAAAACAATTGGCATCTATGGCATCTAAAATACGTTCTCCAACTTTGGAAGATGAATCACATACATGGAGAGTAATCCAATATGACTATCGTGATGGGGCCGGTGCATAAATATGTAAACGCAACCCGTGAGCGGTTCCGAACAAACGAAATAAAAGGTTCGGGGAATTCGAAAGTACCTCGATATAAAACAGCTTTGGTGATCCATGGATGAGTCCCGGTACTATGAGGAATCCAGCTACTTACCATCTCCACGCAGTTACACCGAGTTTCCCTTGCATGTTACCCAGAATCCCAGCCGCTATAAATTGATAACACACACAACTTGGGAAATGTACTGTACATAAATCTGACATACACTGCCAAATGCGTTGGATACTAATTGACCGACATATAAGGTGGTCTGCAAGTAGTCCAAGTTCCTATCAATACAGGTACGTGAGAGAAGGAAAGAGGCAGAGATGGGTGCTTACCTTCCTGGTATACCATCTCGACAACAAGTACATGGACCCCGGGTAGAAGGCCGCCTACAACAGACAATGGAGCCAAACGGTGGCAGTGGTTTTTCTTAAGGAATTTTCATGCCTCAGGAAGGCCGATAAATATACGACAAGCAACTATTCCGGCAAACAGATTTAAGTGATAAATCACCGCCTTCGGATAGACGTGACCAACTCCAGTGAGTATGCCCGTTACGTCCCACTGGCACGACGCAGAGGCCCCGAAGTAGAAAGATAGTCTTTACGTCATGCGAACGCAGTCGACTCATGGGCCTGACATCACGCATGATGGACAGACCTTGATATATAGGCCAGTATCTAGGTAGACTCTGAGCACAGGCAAATGACAAAGAATTCGGGACGTGCCATATTAGAGGGGATCTGCGCGGGGGCGTAGGTTGGATATAGAACAGCAAGGACAGTTTCATATATAACGTCTGCATGATGGTCAAGTGTGAACCCAAGCTAGGTGGAAGAACGAGATTTACCATTCAGACCAAGATCCGCGTCTAATCTCTGCAATCTAGCGGCAGTGACAGCCACTGCCCGCTGAACACCCAAGGACATCCAACCCATGAACACCACCGCCAAAGCGCGACAACGGCTGTCTTACATCAATATAATTCATCAGGAAGATGGGGGTGACAGTGGACATCAACCTCATGTCGAGCTTACGGACGATGTGGCGCTCTGCCGCCTTCCTGTTCTCTTCTTTAGGAGGAAAAAATTGTCTGGTTGTCCTTGTACCACGATCACATCTTCTCTCTGAGCGACATCGCGTAATTCGGTGCTTGAAGAGCTACTGGCAGACAAATCTAACCCGGCCACTATTTATCCTTGAGTCATAATGATAGTTGTTCATTATGCATGTCGCCCTGGTAAGATGAGTTGAAGATGCGGTCAAGTAAAACACAAGCCTTACGAAGAGAAAGTGATAGTCAAGGCGTATTCGGACAAGCGAGTCGACGTAAGCGGGCGGCGCCCCTGGCCTTGTTCGCGCCACCACCTCGTCGTCCTCCCTGCACCGCTCATCCTCGCCCGTTTCAGCGCAGATGCCTCTCGGGTTGAAGCTACGTTCCATGACCCCAAGTCATGCACCTTCCTCTCCTCCCTGACGCTCTCAGGTCGAGGCTGCCACGCACCTGACATCCAGTCATGCGCCCCTCCTTGCCAGGCTGCCGTGCACTCAATGCCCAGCCTTGTGCCCTACCTCCCTCCTCCCTGATGCCTCTCAGGTCGAGACTACCCCCCAACAAGGCTGCCGTGTCCACGAAGCCCAGTCTTGCACCCTCCTCCTTCCCTCCTCCTTCATCTTTTCCCTCCTCCTACTTGCCGGGTATGCCGCTTCGCTACATGCGTTGTCGGCCACTCCTACATTCCGGGGATCGCAGTTCACGCCCTACCCGGCAAGTCGGGCTCCCGTTGGCGAATAACACTTCTAGAGACAGTGGGTTGTTCGAGTCGTGTCATAAACAACTGGTCCCCGCGGAACCGCTTACTCGCCTGATCAGCTTCTGGAACAGGGACGAGGTGTCTTTGATTGGCCTTCGCATCCGTTCTGCCGTGGATGATATTATTGCATCTGTCATGGAATTGGCGTCGGATGAGTTTGCGCGTCTTGCAATCTTCCTCATTCGCAATGCCTTGGAGTCACCAAGTATAGATCAACATGGACAACTGTACCGTCAGGAACTACTCACGATTGTCGCGGTACCCCTGCGGGACCGTGTACGGTTTGCGTCCAGCTGATAATTGTCAAAATGTTTCAAACAGCTACCTCTGACTCTCACGACGAGTCGTGTCTATCAGTTGACACCGCAAATGGGCTGGCGGGTGCCTAGAGTCCATGATAAGTGGTTTTCCCGTAGATCGTACACGCCGCACGTCCTTATCTTTATGATCCCACGCGCTCTAGTCAAAACCCGAGTGACAATCACGGTTTGCGATATTCCATTGGACGGAGAGTGTCGGGCGGCGTGCAGGGCGGTCCATCAAGGTGTCCTGGATGTTCACCAGCGTTCAGCCTATGTCCCATGGTATGAAGTTGCGCGAGGGGAGAAAGGCCCTTACTTAAGAACTTGAACAAACAACTACTGTCTGAGCCCGCCACTGCTGCTTGACTCGACAACAAGTTAGATTGATTGAAGTACTACGATCAAAGCCACGAAAGCATTACATGAAAGGTTCCGAGATAGCTGAGGAATAATCTACAAGTGTCCGATGTTCGATACAAACCTGATAGCGTGCGTTATGCGTACATGCGAGAGAGGTATTGATACAAACAAATGCCTTCCAGTTCCAGTTCAACGTGACAAAATGATTAGTAAACGGGGACGGCGTGCTAGTACGGATGGAACCTATTCTGCCTGAAGTCGCTCGTCCCCACATGTGTGGTGTACATGTAGCCTGGGCCGCCAGCTTGTGGGTAGGTGGCTTGGGTATAATCGTTCATGTTCATGTTCGGGTTAGAGAACGATCCATTGGTCTGCTGGTGGGGGATTTGTGCGCTAAATAACATTGCGTTGGCAGTGTGGCCATGATTTCCGTTCGGGTATTGGGCCCCGTATGAGGTGGAAGACGTAGACGCAAGAGGGGGCATATTCCCAACAGTGTGGCCATAAAATCCGTACGCGACGTGGTTGTTAGGGTATTGGTCCACGTACGAGGTGGACGACGTAGACACAGGAGGGGGGATATTCCCAACAGTGTGGCCATAAAATCCGTGTGAGATGTGGTTGGTAGGGTATTGGGCCCTGTACGAGGTGGAAGACGTAGCCGTAGGAGGTGGCATATTCCCTACATGGTATTGGTTCCCGTACCGAGGAATGGCTGCGGGAGTGAGCATCCCTACACTGTGGACCGAATACGAGGGGTGGGTCGTGGGTGAAGAGACGACTGGATTTCCAGCACCGTACGAAGTCGTGGGCATAGAGACAGATGCGGTACCAGCGTACGATTCGTCACACTCCGCAAGGTACTCGTTCAATGCCTCTTCCGTGGCTGACCTGTCAATGGTGGGGAACAGTGGAGCGCAGGGGTATAGCAAGGGGCGCTGTGTCATCGGTGCCTGCGATGCTGTCGACGCAAAGTGTGAGTGGCCGACCTGTGCGGACCTGGTGGTCATGTTATGGTGGTATGTCACAGCGGCGACCTCGCTACCGACCGGTGTCTGTTCGCCGGCGAGCAAAAGAGATGGAAGAGATGAGTCCCATGGTGGCTGTGCACCCGCCTGTGCAAAATTGTCGATGATGGCCTCGGCGGAATAAGGAGACACAGAGGCAAGCTGGTTGCCTTCTACAAGGTTGCTGGCGGGCGAAAGAGATGCAGGAGAGTGTGTCCCATGACGACATGGAGCCGCTGCTTGACTGAGCACCGTATGCGTCAGAGGCGATATTGCTGCCCTGTTGTGCTTGCTCGTCTGTGAACGATACAAACGACGAAGACGACGAAGACGACGAGTCAGACGGCGACGGTGCGACTGAGGAGTAAAGTGTGATGTATTCCTCCTTCGGCGTCGCCGCCGCCGTGGCTCAGAAGGTGCTTCTGAGCCCCGGTTGTCAGAATACCTCGTTCTTGGCGGCGGCATATAGGCATGCTGTTCGATCCGATGCCGAGTGAGACAGCCAGGGTCTGAGGTGTCAAAAGGACAATTTTCTTCAGGACTTTTGTGAAGACGCTCCCTGGTACTAGCAAACGCGTCAGCGAGGCGCGTATTGCTTCTTACATGCAACACTCACTGTGTATTCATGGGTCTTGCCACATTGTGGGCACTGTACGGGATCCTGGATGGGATGGATGAGTGACGCATTCGCGCAGTATTAATTAGAGACGTACAGGGGCGCGAGTGCGATGTGGTGCGACGTGATTTAGTCTAATGAATCAAGGAGAGGGCGGGAGAAGGCAGGCACGATGAGGGAATAATGATAGAAGGGGAGAATATGAACCGCGTGTCTGGTGAGTGTGAGAACGACGTTGGGGATAATCCAAAGCGTTCCCTCCACGTGGTAATTTATACCGTTGAGCCGTTGAGGTCCACACCCGTGACCATTGAACAGTATGATTGCGTCGGAGCAACTTTCCATAGCCACACGGAAAATTACCCTGTAAGGTTATTTTGCAGAAAGCAACACGTCGGGCGGTCCAAGCGTCAGGAGGTGAGCCACTCGGTTAGTGACCACGGCACGAATTTGGTTGATTGCGTCTGGACATGTTTCCAGACTTACCCAGTTGGGCAGTGTTGTGAAACGAGTGGCTCGGTTGAAAATCGCCCGTTCGTCTTCGTTCCAACTGGAGAATGTTTTTATGATAATCAGCATCGACATTTTAATGGAGGGGGAGGGGGGAGTCCAAGTTAGGGATCGGCCAACTGCTTCTTCTGAGACAATTGGGTCCGGTTCGGTGCCTATAATGCTGTCCACTGGAAAGGGAAGAACCCCTGCTTCCAAGCGCAGTGGATGGTAACGTCAAAATGTGCGAGGATCGAACTAAAACCTTATGGATGTTAATGTCCACGCGTGTCTTTTTCAGCCGAACCGAAAGGAAGTGGAGGGTGACAGTAACATCGATTCGGGCATTGTGAAGACTCTCACATGAACAAAATCCAAGCTGATGAAGGGGAACGCGTTTGATATTATTCCAGACGGAAAGCATGTAACTACGCGGGACGTCGCAAACCCAATGAGGTCAAGGTTGTCGTGGAGTGTGACGGAACTGGTCGGTAAACGTCCCTAGCATTTCTGTGGGGGTCATGCTCCATCTTACCACACTACCAGCCAAAAATCCTGTTGATGAGCAGGGAGTATGCGTATCAGCACACAGAACTTATTTATGACAAGATTCAAAAGCATGGAATTGCCACGGGGGAGAATACAGCGGGACTGCAAAGTCGACTCACCAACCCCAATGCCTGCCATCATCGTCTTTCCAAAGACGCTTCCTGGCGCTTGTGGACGCGCCATACGTAACGCGTACAAACCCGTCAAGGCGAGTGCGCCTGTCCCAACGACTTTACACGAAATGCAGTCCTTGTACTCCCACTGCCCCTCTTCCGATGTAAGGGTAGACGGAGACACACGCGGTGGTCCAGACATTGCGAATGGGATCTGTGCGCAAGATGTTTGTGGTCGGTATGAAACCTGTTTTCAAACCCAGCACTCCGCACCACCACGATGACCGACACGTCGTTGAGTGTCCTCATCAATCAAATAGACCACGTTTTGGCATCTCCAGGACCACTCGACAATGCATCGCTGCCTCGCGTACCTGTCATCCGCATATACGGCGCCGCCTCAACTGGGGCCAAGGCTTGTGTACATGTCCACCAAGTCTATCCGTATTTCTTTGTCGACTATCCTGGAAACGTGTCCCCAGATGACGGTATGTCCGATCGCCCGCCTTTAACGGTCGACTCACTCGCTCGCCAGTCAACCATTACACTGCCCAGCTGTCCCTATCCCTCAATCACGCTATTGCACTCTCCCTCAAGCGCAACCCCACCTCTCCCAACTCTCAGTTTATCCGTGCCATCATCCTCGTCAAAGGCGTGCACTTTTATGGATTCCATTCCTCCTACACGCCCTTCCTCAAGGTCCTCATCGCAGATCCTGCTTTTGTCAACCGAGCAGCGACCATATTGCAATCTGGCACAGTCATGCACACCAAATTTCGTGTCTACGAAAGTCACCTGAGCTATTACCTCCAATTCTTGTGCGACTTTGGTTTATACGGCTGTGGCTGGATCAATCTCCGCCAAGTCTGGAAACGCGGTGCTGAGGAAGACGATCTGGCCTTCGATGCACCCACCTCGTTCAAGATGTCTCCCTACGTCCGACAGTCCCGTATGCCACTTGAGGTGGACGTGGCTGCCCACCAGATACTCAACCGACACCAACTTGCTGCACGTAGCGTACATCACAATTTGACCATTCCAGCGCCGCAGATGCCATCCGACCCCGTCGTCTTGAGTGTCCGTGAACTTTGGGAAGACGAACGCCACCGCCGAGTTGCCAGAGGCTTGTCTCCATCCCCTCCCGTACCGATCGACTTGAGCATATCTTCAAGAGGTAAAGGTGGGGACTGGGTCGCTGAGGCGCGATGGTGGGAAGAACTCTGTGCCAAAATACAACGCGAAAAGACTGTCAACCAGGTGATGGTCGAGAGCGAGGCGCGCTGGGAAAAGTGGGTTATGACGACGTTTGAAAGTGTGGAGGCGCTCTGGGAACTAGAGTGGCGCACTTGGAAGCCTGGGCGGACTGAGTCCAAGGACTTGCATGTCGCACCACCACAGGCTGAAGCTGAAGCTGAGGAGGTGGTGAATCCTTTTTCATTGATCAGCCAGGGCGAGTCGTGGATGGGCAACGGTTCTTCAGAGAACATCGGTGTGGATGTCGACGAGGAAATCTTGTCAAGCCAGAATATCGATCAGATGGCAGAACCCGATTGGCAAAAAATGGCTGACGATGGGAAGAATGGTGCAGAAGATGTCCTTGAAGAAGACGGCGCACACCAGCCAGATCACCAAGTGGATGGGAAACGTGCGGATGTAAGCGCAAGGACAAGGTGAGTCTACCGACAAGTATTTTTTCGTGACACTAAAGCAATCGCAGGACACCTAATCCGCTGGAAGGGAAGGAGGACCCATCCCTTGTCAAGAACCCTTTCACGATTGCTTGGAATCGGCTTGTAGAGGCAAGGTATCGCACTTCTCTATTTATGAAATATGTATTCACTCTATGTCACAGACAGAAACGATCACGGAGTCACTCCGTGAACGTCGATGATACAGCTACACCTGCCAAGTGAGACTGAATCCCATTACACTTATCCTGATCTCATTGGTTTAATCAGACTACGAAAACATGCAGATCAGCAAATATCTGTTCATGATGTTTTCACAACACCAAAGTGAGTGCGCTACTTTGCGATTAACCGTTCTCTCACATATTTCGCAGGTCCTTAATTCCTCAGCGACCATCGCATATCATGTCAGTGAACAATGTTACGTCTACTCTCACGCGTGATCGCAGGTCAGTGACACATGGTCAGATCAGTAATGACTAGTAACACATGTCACCGTGAAGCCCAGATCTACTGCTTACCGATAAAACCCCGAACCATCCGGGTTTGGCCAACGAAGAAGAACCAGATTTTCTACCGTACGCCATGTTCTATACCAAGGGATCGTTCGTTGACAACATTCCCAGAATTTTTGAACAAGACTCAATCGACATTACCCCACAACTTGACTTTTCCCCAGCGCTGTCTTCCCAGCTCAAGGCGTCGTACAACTCCCAATCTGCATCTCAATTTTCGGTACGACCAATAAATGGTAGGATCTTTGCATACGTTCCTCCTCCACCCTCTGCATCGGAACTCCTGAGCACCCTCGAGCAATTCGGGTTGCCACGGCGGATATACCGCGATCCATTTTATTCCAAGAAAGTTGACGTTCCTGATGGTCCGAGAGAGTATGCTGGGCTTGTCTATCGCCTCAAAGACCGTGGACTGGATGCTCTCGGGGAATGGCAAGCAAGCGAGAATCATATCTCTTCCGCGCCAAAAGACACGCGACTTTCTGAATCATGTGGTGGATGGGAGTATGCGAGCACTCCCCCTGGTGTCCGAGAGGTCAAGAAGTGGCTGAAGGAAAATCCATTAAAACCGAGTAAACCTGCGAGAGACAATTCACAGGTGGCTCTTCCTTCTGCTGGAAATCTGGTCGTTCTATTTACATGCTTGGCTAGATTTCAGGGCGGACACAAGCGAACATCTATGGATGGCAGTCCTTGCCAGCGAAGCGTTCCGAACTAAACACACGCGAGGGCCAACACATGACTCTGTTCTCGATGGAAGTCTTTGGTACGGTGTTTCTCTCAAATCCTTTCCACCTCGCTTAACAGTCTTGTATAGTACCTTCTAGAGGGGATCGTATGCCCGACGCAAACCAGGATGGAATTGTCGCCCTCTTCTATGCACTAGGAACTGACGATCTACATTCTGGATTGCTCGACCAAGGCATTCTTGTCGTTGACAGTCCACAACTGAACCTTCATCGTTTGCGTGATTATTCCCTCGAAGTGCTCTCAGACGAATTGGATCTCATCAACCGAATCATTGACATCGTTGTGGACGTCGATCCGGATATCCTTGTGGGTTGGGAGGTGCAAGCCGCATCTTGGGGATATCTCAGTTTCCGTGGATCTCAATACGGTAGGACGCCGCCCGCTTGACGACGCCGGCGCCGTGCTGACGTTCGCAGGACTTGATGTTGCCGAACTGATGGCACGCGCGCCGACCACCCTGGCGCGGAGTGGAACTGACCAATGGGGCGTCAGAACGACGACCACTTTCAAGGTCACTGGCCGACATGTGTTCAATGTCTGGAGAATTATGCGTAGCGAGCAGACGCTGGGTAGTTATACATTTGAGAACGTGGCTTTCCATCTGTTGCGTAAACGGTGAGTGGTTGAACATACTGAAGCACGTTACTTATGAACGACGACCAAGAACAGGGTCCCTCGTTATACACCGGCAACGCTCACAGCATGGTATAACAGCGAGAGTCCTGTTCATACTGCTCGCGTCCTTGGATATTTTCGTGACCGCACTGTTTTGACGCTTGGCATTCTCGAAGAAGCAGAGACGACGACGAAAACTGCGCAAGTCCTCCATTATCGCTCTATATTGATAACGAATAACTGACGGATCGACGACAGCGAATTTGCGCGCGTTTTTGGAGTCGATTTCTACTCCGTCATCAGCCGTGGCTCTCAGTTCAAAGTAGAGTCCTTCTTGTTTCGCATCGCCAAGCCGGAGAGCTTTGTGCTTCTCTCACCGAGTAAACAAGACGTACGTCTTGCATTTCATCACGACATCGTTTCGCCAAGAATCCTGACTGGCGGAAATCGCAGGTCGGCAAACAAAACGCTGCAGAATGTATGCCTCTGATCATGGAACCACTCTCTGCGTTCTATAATGGACCTCTCGTCGTACTGGACTTTCAATCTCTGTACCCGTCCGTCATGATCGCATACAATTATTGCTACTCGACGTGTCTAGGTCGCGTAGTTGACTTTCAGGACCGCAACAAGCTGGGCGTGACAGATCTCGACTTACCCCCTGGACTGTTGGAGAAACTACAAGACCACATTACGAGTCGGTCGGTTCACTCGATGCGTTCATACTCGCTACTCACCCACTGTTCCCAGTCGCACCAAACGGCATCATATACGTCAAGCCTAGCGTTCGACAAGGCCTTTTAGGTCGGATGTTGACTGAGCTGTTGGATACGCGCGTGATGGTGAAGCAGGCGATGAAGAGCGTCAAGAGCGACAAAGTGCGTCACGCATGGTTCTTTTTTTTTTCCTATTCCCGCTGTCTGTCTATAATCTCATTTCTCGTCTCTCGTCTGGTAGGCAATGAGCCGGATATTGGATGCGCGCCAGCTCGGGCTCAAGTATATCGCCAACGTCACGTATGGGTACACGGGCGCGACGTATTCGGGACGGATGCCTGCTGTGGAGATTGCGGACAGTATCGTCCAGACTGGTCGGGAAACGCTCGAAAAGGTGCGTGTGTGTGGTGGACGTGTCTTGAAGAACGTCGACCGATTCATTCTGACATTCAGGCCATCGCTGTCATCGACACGACGGAAAAGTGGGGCGCGCGAGTCGTGTATGGGGATACGGATTCGGTGTTTATCTATCTCAAGGGTAAGACCAAGGAACAGGCGTTCAAGATTGGCTACGACATTGCGAATGCGATCACGGCCATGAATCCAGCACCCATCAAACTCAAATTCGAAAAGGTGAGTAGGAAGTGGGGAAAGTGCATGTAGACGTTTCATGGAGACTCATGGCGCGCCAAGGTGTACTTGCCGTGCGTGCTCATGGCGAAGAAGCGATATGTGGGGTTCAAATACGAGACGCCGGACGAGACTGAACCTACGTTTGATGCCAAGGGCATCGAAACTGTGCGACGCGATGGTGTACCGGCTCAGGCGAAAATGACCGAGACATGTTTAAAGTGCGTCATGCAAGTTTATCGCACGTCTTTCTCGAGGTTCATGATAAATGTGCACAGGATCCTGTTCCGTACACAAGACTTGAGCGAGGTCAAGAACTACTGTTACAAAACGTGGTCGAAAATTCTGCGCAACAGAATTTCGTTGCAAGATTTCATCTTTGCCAAGGAAGTTAGGATGGGGACGTATAGGTAAGGCATCGCCTGCATCGCTATGCCGGGCAAGGTTCAAGTGATCTGTCTCATTAGCGACAAGGTGCCTCCGCCACCTGGAGTGGCAGTGGCTGCGCGGAGGATCTTGCAGGACGAAAATGACGAGCCTCAGTATGGAGACCGTGTACCGTACGTCATCGTGCGGGGTGATCCACACACGCGGCTCGTGGAGAGAGCCATCACGCCAGAAGAGCTTTTGGCGAACCGGTACGTCTCGATGCAACCGCCCCAAAGGATGACCGAAAGTGATGATCTACAACGTGAACCACCAGACAATTGCGCATCGACGCATCTTATTACATTACTAGGGTGCTGATACCCCCGCTGGAGCGCATCTTCAACCTCGTGGGTGCGGACGTCCGGGCGTGGTACGACGAGATGCCGAAAACGATCACCGTCGACGAACAAGACCCGCTTGCGCACTCGCCTAGGAAGCGTGCACCCGTTCATGCAAACCGATTCAAGATTGACGAGCACTTTCAGAGTGCTCGCTGTTTGACGTGTAGCTGCACAGCTCGGGATGGTAAGCTAGACCTTGTGTGCTGGACCGACACCGACGTGCTGCTCTAGGTATTTGCGAGGCGTGTCACGCCAACCTTCAAGTGACGATACCTACTCTCTCGCTTCGTCTGCGAAAAGGCGAACAGAGGGTGCTCGACACGCAGCGTATATGCGCGTCTTGTGCGTCTTGTGCGTCGAGCGAACCGATCGCGTGTATGAATATCGATTGTCCTTGGTTGTACGAGCGAACAAAGGCGGAACAAAAACTTGATTTTCTGGAGGGATTACGGACGCTGATAGAAGACTTGGACGTATCTTGAGTGATGATATACGGTGTACTAGGTAGAACTCGGGAATGATCATAGCCTGCTGCAGTGAAGAGCAAATCAAAGGGATGGTGTAATTGCGACTGGTGTTTCCGATCGTTCATGACATCGCCAGCCAAGTTATGTATCAGCGCTTCAGCGGCCGTCATGTCACATCCTCGTTAAAAAAAAGAATCATACCCTCGCGAGGCTCTTGCCTATACTGCAGACACCCCTGATCCTCGAAATCAATCGCTGCGGCAGGGCCTCGCTGGTTAAGGCGCTTAATTACCGACCAACGTCGCCCATCATGTACGCCAGTGGCAAGCGTCTACAGCGTCCATCCCCTGTCACGCAACGTCTCGGGTAATGGCAAGCGTACGTTCGCCGGGTGCCGTGTCAGATCCATGATATTTGTTGACCGTCCGTTGTGTTCCATGTGTTTCCAGCTACGCGCTAGACGAGTCTAACAAACCAGTGCCGCTGATCCGGATCCGCTGCGGGATGGTCGATGTCGATGATGAATCGATGACGAGTGACGAGCGACTCATCGACATCACTAGTCATCGACCCCATGACATTCACGGGACGTACAAGTCTTTGTGTGTACCACGCAGGGAGTCATATCCAGTACTATGCCGCCACTGCTTGCCATTTGCGTTCGCGATGTGTAGCCCAATCAACGCCAGCGCTATCCCCAGTACCCGCCACCCCAATGCACGCGCCGGCCTCTGGAGGACTGCTTTGAATATATGGCAAGGTCCTTTTCGGATGAGTCCAGCACCTCGATGAGGGTGGTGAGAAGAGATCAGAGACGACCACGTTGAAGCACGTCGATTGCATGTTGAACATGTTCACCCGATGCAGGGCTGGTACTTACACTGACTGGATATTGTGGCATTGGCCCAGCCGGAATAGGACATATCGGGTCGATTGCGACGTGCGTAATGTGACCTGAACAAGTCTAGTACAAGCGGGAAGCTCTGTGTTTACCGCGATACACCGTTTTCGAGCCCACCGTTACGCCGTATCGTCGCGTGCACATGCGGGGCACCGCATCACGAACAAAAAGAAAAAAAAAAGATGCCGATCGCTTGCGTTTGGAATGCAGAGGTTCCCGAGTATCAGAAATCACGGAATGGAGCGCGTTGTTGTGGAGCTGAGATGTGATCATGCATCATATTATTGTACTCAAGTTTACTTGCCAAGCGTTCATCAACCTGAAGTAACAGAATGAGAGGGTGCCGTGAAAATCGGTCCTCTGAGCTGGCGTTCGTGCACATGTCGCTCTGACTAAATGCTGGCGAGTGGCAAACGGGGATTCGAAATACGTCATCCGTGTCCTCTGCACATTCTTGGACACTGGACAATGATATTTAAACGTATGGGGAACGACGTTCCCGCGATGCTCGACAACGGGGATGATCATACTGCCTCCAGCGTCACAGTAAGTTACCGAATGGCAGCCTCGCGAGGGCGCCCCGCACAGCTCTCTCCACTCCCTCGGAAAAAACGCCGCGGAATGGCGAATGCATCGGACGTTCCTGTTAAGTATGCATTTTGCATCGTACGCCGCTATCTCCAAGGGGCGGCAACGACCTCGTCTAGCGTGCTGTGTGCAATGCACGTCGAAAAGATAGAGAGTTGACATCGGTACATTGATGCATCGATCGTCCTCGATCTCGAAAGCGTCTGGTCCGATCTGCTCGAGTCGTTGCCGCTTTCAAAAGCTGGCTAAACCTCGATACGCATTTGGCAACGAAGGCCTGACATGCACGACAGCGGTGAGACGGGCTATGTGCTAGGCGTTGTTGACGCTTAAAGCCCCGCCCTGTCATATCACCCGTCAGTTATCACCACCAGGGTTCGAGACGATGTCACAGAAACTGACCTGAAGGAAAAAAGGCTCGAAAGAGCACCCCTCAATTGGCCGGCTGTGGACTCGGCTAATGCGACGGATCCCGTTGGGTGGCGAGCAAGTCCCTGCAAGCCCCGTCGGTCACCGGTCACCACTGCGGATACCGGCAGCGGACCAGTCGTCTACGATACGACTCGAACGACCCACCGTCCAGCGTCGCCCGCCACTCCCCAAAAGTGCGGCAACGACGGACGCGGACGGGCCATTTCAACCACCATCGAACGCTGCGACGTGACGGCGCATTCAGCCGAGCGACGGCGCAAAGCACCGTCACCTGGTTCCAAAGATTCCGTGTGACGCTTCCAACGTCGCGAAGTCCAGTTGTTCTCCAACTTGAGGACGTTCTGGAACTTGGTACGAATCGATCCGCGGGTGTTGTGGCTACCTTGGACGTTTTCCAAACCCCGATCATCACGGCTGGCTTTTCTTTTCTTTTCTTTTTTTTTTTCATTCGACCGTCGACCATTTGGGGCTACCGCCAGCGCTTGGTCGTATGGTCTCGAACGACGTTCTCTTCCTGAAGCAGCGGATTCAATGATTGTAGATGCATTGCGGCATGGTGGAGCCACGCGTGCATACTCGACACCGCTCTCTTTTTCCGATCATGACGGTTCGCCCTCCAAAATCAACATTTCTTTTGTTCCGCCTTTGCTTCTGGCGTCTGCGCCAACTCCACCGACGAGTCCGCGATACGTCAGCTGACATTTGAGGCACGATGTGCGCCATGCTTGGTGGGGCTTGTGCGCACCGTGGTCTGCCGCATGCCGCATCAAGAAGACGCAGTTCACAACCAATGATGATTACACCCGACCGACCGGGTGGGTTCATCCACATGAACATGAACATGATGCATGCATCATGCCACATCATGATTCGTCGCAACACTCGGAAATGGACCCAAATGGTACACTCGGAATGGCAGACGCACATGTCGGAGCGCGGTAATTATACCATGGCCGGGGTCAATACGTTTCCTTACTGGATACATACGACAACGTGTGTTCGTACGAGGCGTGTTTGCCCGAAGACATTGTGTGCTGCTTCGTCTTCTTCTCTAGACTCGGTGCGGACACATCCGAATCTGAGTGTCTTCGTTGCCATGTGTCGGCCCCCCAAGGTCCGATCGGATCGCAGTTCGCGTACATACTATTGGTCGGACGGCGTAGTCGAATTCATTTCCCGTTCTTGTGACCTCTTTTTTTTGCGTCTCAGTTCGCCGTTTGACCAGAGGGGGCACATGTGCTACGGACCTGAGGGACAAACACTGGCAGGAAAACAGGGCACACGAGCAGCCTGACGACCGCCAAAAAACGACTTGTCAAGCTTATGATACCCTCTGTCCAGTGTCAATCGGTACGCTGCCAGTTTTAGTATGTACGGCTACGAGTACGCGTCGTGTCGCATGGCCACCACGCGACGCGGCAAGGCGTGCTTCTGCCGCACACGCAAACGCCAATTTACGGCCATGCAATGAGGCTCGACGGGCCCAACGTGCTTCTATATACAGTAGTAAGTTGACTGACTTTGTTGGAATGAACTAGAGAAGCTTACATACAATCTAGGATTGCGTGTTCACCAGGTCCAGGGGCATCTGAATCGCTTATTTGCGACTTGGTCGGGCCGCTTGAACGATCGTCGCAAAAAAAAAGTGTCCCTTTTTTAAAAAAAGTCCAATCCAGACCCAGTAGTAGGTACCTCTTTTTTTTTCGAACCATTCAATGGAAAATGATGCTTTGCCGGGCACATGACGGTTAGAGACTAGCACATGGTCTCATGGGTCGAGACTGTTTGTGCGCCCGCAGCACGCATGAAATGAAGATGCCCGGGCATGTGTGACGAGTGCATCTAGAGCGTCCGAATCAACGACGTGCCCGTCAACTGTCTCCGAAATATGGGAAGCGTTCCACTGGATTTCGTTGGCACGTGATCAAGTTCTTTGATGAGCCACTGGGAGATATCGCGCATGGTTGAGCGTTCCTATCAGATACCACTGAAATTGGGACGATCGGTGGTGAACGGCTTGGGGATCACCCACCGGCACTCGGCAACCGAGAGCGGTATCATACGGGTAAGAACGGGGTAATGCAGACATTTGTCATGTTCGACCGCATCAATGAACACGTACTCCTGGAAACCGTCTGCGATCGGGGCCTGTAGTTTCATGTTGGCTGGCATCCTTGAGACATGGAGTATGTATGTATTTGACCGAGCGATTGGGCTTGACAGTAATGGTGGACGAATGACCTACTTGCAGATCTTTGTTTGGGAGCGGCAAACCAACAGCCAATCTCGGGCAAGCGCTCCGCCACAGGGAAGTCGTGACGTTAGCGGGGTTTTTTGCAAAAGGTTTGCAATTGGACCCTGTGTGGTTCCCTGAGTTTATTAGCGGACGGGT
The DNA here is from genome assembly GCA_038093095.1 of Boletus insuetus. NCBI lineage: Eukaryota > Fungi > Basidiomycota > Agaricomycetes > Boletales > Boletaceae > Boletus > Boletus insuetus. Next base: position 7,849 of record JBBPRQ010000287.1, on the reverse strand, counting down.
ATCTCGTAGTCGACGCAAAAGGAAAAAGATGTCTCGTGACTGAGGTGAGCGTTGTCGAACATTGGTTGGGTGAAATGAAGGTGACGTTCTGATGCTGATGCCACATCTGATTTCAACGTATGGATATGGGTGGCATTGGAATGGATCGTGACAAAGATTGTGCTGGAATGACAATACGCACCGCGGTATCTCACGGTGGCTATAACAGGGCAGTCGCTGCCGTTGGCATGTGGCGTGTAGGGATAACAAGCGACGAAAAAGCTCTTAGTGGTAGCAGAGGATCTCACGAGATGGAGCGGAAGAGGATAGAGAGGAATGGAATTGATAGATGAATGGGTGAATGGGTACTACTACTAATATGAGCCATTCATCATCGACATTAGAGGTAGAATGCAGGGTCAGCCCATCGGCAAGTTTGGTTTGAATTGATCAAAGTGCAAGGAAACTTTGCGTAAGATGTATTGTGTGTGGACAACAAGGTGACACGGTCGATAGGGCACGTCGGTGTCAAGGGATGACAGATCGCAATTTGGCACTGATGCCAATCTGTGAGTGGCAGCGACTGGGAAGAGGAGGGACATGAAACGCGGAAGTGGTATGATGAAATATGGAGGGGAGATAGCGTGGGCGTTGCGATCGTGGGGAATCTCAAGCGTGTGCGGGGACTCTCATGGGTAATAAGCACAATTTACGGCGAATACAGTGTGTGCACACAGTTGCGGGACCGTGAAGTAATCACGGAATCTTTGTCGGTGCCGGTGGCGATGATGTCGTTGGGCTCGCACAGAGACAGACAAACACGGGGAGGAGGAAAAAAGAGGGAAGCTTGTTGGAGGTTGAGCGGGTGTTCTGGAACGGATTGGAGTGCGACAGACTGTTGGGGGAAAAGGAAGGAAGGGGAGGGCAGAGGAGGGGTCTGTTATTACATAAGCTACGGTTAGACCGAGGGAATGGCTCGGCTGCTCGTTTACTCGACCAGCAGATAAATAAAATGGACTCGACCCGTCCGTATTTTTTTTTCGCCCGTCGAGATGCAGCACATGTCAGAAGACGACGCAGCGTACTCGGTGCTCCTCGCCCAGCTTCTCTCGGGCTCGTCCACGTCCCGCAATGCCCGCGTTCACTCGTGGATCGAGCACCAGTACGACTTTGTCCTCTCCGAGCAGTCACACTTGCCTTTTGCGTCCTCTCGTCCCCCGTCACCGTCACCGTCCTCCTCCCTCGGTGCTCACCGCGGTTACTCCATCGACCGTCCAGACTCGCCCCTCCTCCCACGTCTCTCTTCCGACCGCACCTCCTCCCCGTGCCCCTCCTACGACGCCCTCTTCTTCCCCACCAACACCCCCGATAACGACTATGAGGAGCAGGAACGCGTTCGCGCACTCCGCTTCATCGTGCAAGAGATGGTCCATTGGAAGTCACATACGTCCGATTCTCATGCTCACGACAAGGTTTGTCCCCCTTCTCTTCAGCCTTCGCCATCTCTCACACCCCGCAGCCCCTCCCAGCTCCCCCACCCTCCCCCGCCTCTTCTCTCACCAACTCTACCTCATCCCGCGTCTTGCGCTCCCGTTCCTCGTCGACCCGTATTTCCCGTCTCCCCTCCTTCACCAGTACGCTCTCCTCAGATCAGAGCCATCCACAGGAGATCCCTCCCCCACTCCCCGTCTCTGTCATAGTCCACGGCGAGTATCAACATGATTTGGTTCTCCGCCGCGACGGCTACCTGCACAAGCGCGACGATTCTTTTCCTCACTCACTGGCGCATTCCCAAGACCACGACGCTCAATACCTCTGTCCTATCCCAGACGACAAGGACTCTTTCCAACCATCCCCGACCCTTTCCAATTTCTCCTGTGCCTACTCTCGTGAAACGTCCTTCACAACACCTTATACTAGCTCTCCCGCGTCCCCTACCAGCGTCGTCTTCTCGACCTCTCCGTGTTCTCCAGAGAACATTGCCCTCCCTGCTTCACCAGTCGAGGAACACCAACCCTTTTTCAAGGAATCACTCACCGCTCGTGTTCATGAACGGACTCCCTCTTCCAGATCCTCTCAAAGTCTCAGCTCTCTCACTGTGTCGCCACCCAAGACAAACGTCTTTCCGGCGTCCCCTACCTTGCACGACTTTCCACGCGCAGACTCGTCCATAGATAGTGCACCCCAGCACCTCCACGCTTCCAAATTAGCAACCCATTCTCAGTCGCGCTGGTCTGTCGCAACCACAGCGTCTCTCACACCATCCGTTGCAGAACCTAAATCTAGCGAGCTTTTGCACCCAAGATCCTCTGTCAAGGACAAGAAAGACAAGGGCCCGAAAACCCCCAAGAAGCGCACGCGTTTCATCAGTCTCATCTCCCGCCTCTCCCCGGGTCGTAACGATCCTTCATCTACGACAACCAGTCAGTCGTCAGTCGATGTCGAGTACGACTCCGCCAATGAGGATGATCCTGGAGATAGGGAAAAGAATAGGTCGAGAAAGTCCTTGAGCAAAAAGTCGTCCCTTGCTTCTCTCCGAGCCTCGTTTTCCCTCTCTCGACCATCCTTTAGCTCTCAACGTGCTACCATGTCCTCTTCAGAGGTGCCTCCATTGCCGACATCACCCACGCTGGCATCATCGTTCGCAGAGACTTCCGTACTCTTGGATGTGGCTCCACCCCCCGTGCCTCTTTCGAAAATACCGTCTCGGGGTAACCTAGTTTATTCTTCCTTGCCTCCCATTCCTCAATCAGCGTCTACGATCACCACTTTCCAGAGTTCATCTCAACTCTCGATTTCTGATTCATCTCCTCAGTCAGCGTCCGACTCGCGCGTTTCTGTAGCATATCCTGCGATCACTCCAAATGGATCACGAATTTCTCTCCTTCCTGCTCCCAGTAAGCGGACGTCCTTGGCGTCCGCAGCAGGCGTTGAACCGATAGTTTCAACAAAACCGGCGCCTGGTAGCCAGGCAGCCACCCGATCGAAATCCATCTTTCGGTTGACGGCAAAACCCAAAACCCTTAGGATGCCAGCGCCAGGAACCAAAGACACAACGATGCCATCCAGGCGTGCCATCGCTGGCAATACATCCTTACCTTCCCCTATACCTGTGCGTTCCAAGATCCCTCAAGCTCCAACCAAATTCAACCCGCCAGCCAAGCTGGTGACTGTGATTGCAACACAGTCACGGCAGGCCCCTGCACTTGCCAGTCCTGGCCCGACGTCTCCCACGTCAAAGCTTCCGATGCCACCATCCAGAGCGCCTCCAAAGGTTCCACGGCCCATTGTGATATCAGGGAAACCACCGGCAGAGAGTCCGCCTTCTCTTCCATCGCCATCCAGATTGCCGATGCCAGCATCAGCCAAGAGTACACGTGTTAGAACTGTCAAAGGTTTCTGGAAAAGGCAGTGATTCCGCGGTGACCAGTGAGTTTGTGCCGCGCTTGCAATGTCAGCTTTCTGAAGCTAATGATACAGTCAGGGCCAGAAGTGTATGAAACTCTCCATGAAACATCCGCGACTTGGTACCCTTCGGCGATTTTCGACTCCCGTTCCTTTCCTGATACTATCACGGTCCTTGCTCGTTCAACACGCATTCCCCACGCTCATTTGCTCGTCTCATCCCGCATCGCAGTTCCACCTTACTCCATTCGACCTTCATCTCCATCTCGCATCGATCCTTGTTGTGGAATTACGTGTACACATTCTATCTCTGTCGGGTGTCGTTCGTTCGCATTCAATATCATGACCTCTCGCCGTTGGTCCACCTCACTGCGTTTTCAGAAGCCTTGATGACTGGGTGTCGTGGCCTACATCTTTATTCTGTATATATTGTGCACATACATGCATCCTCTTGGCTCTCCTTTATTCGTTACAGAAAAGAAATCACAAGCTTGTCTCTAATAGGCTCTCTCATCCATCTCTTGCATCCACCTTCGTTTTTTCTTCCGCATCGCAGCAACATGGTCTCGTAGATATATCTATCTCACTATCATTTAGTATCATCACTTGTAGACTTGGGGGGTGGAAGAACTGAATATAAAGCAAATTCATCGTCTCATCTGATATCGACTTGGACATTCGCCCCTGGACTTTGCAGGTGCATCGAAATAATAACAACATCCAACATAATCACTGAAAGTATGGCGTGCTACTAGAGGGGTAGACGTGTCATTCCGATCGCTCCGGGAACAAACTCGAGAGCTTCGCCTGCTCGATGTCCTTCTTTCCCAACACAGTGCGGTACGGCCAACACAGCTTATAACATATACACTACCGCTCAGCTGAGATCGTCTTGGATCATCGCCGGCTCAGAGAGACGCGCCGCATCTCACACTGTCATCCTTGACATGGGCGTAGAAGGACGAGTGACATCATCCTCAGGCTACTGTGAAAACCAAAAAAAGACACTGGGAAAAAAAAAAAGGATGACGCATGATTGGCGAAGCATATTCCGGGCCGATCTGATCGATCGTGTATCATCTTTCGTACCATACATAACTCGTACCGTACGAGTGCTACTGTACCGACGTGCGTAGCGTCACTGATCGCAAGGCGTATGTACTGAGACCGGATCCCGGCTCTATTGCCAAGATGTAGTGATAGGAACACTGTTCGTAGACCCGTAGGTGATACATGTAAGGGACATCCGAGTCGGTCGGGGTCTGGGCCATGGGACGTTCTATCTACTGGACAAACATGTTACTCAACCGAAGTTTCGAACTTGATCAACATCACAACGCATCCGAGTCGTATCGAGTTGTCTGGACTTTCCAGGAATGTTGTTTCGACCGCGGTTGTCTCGGCGAGTACCGAAAAAACATGTTCCCACAGATCCAAGGGTAAGAGCTGGGTGAGACTTTTTGAATCCGCCCCCACTCTAAAGACGCTAGGTTCGAACACAAACCGATCCCCCCCGAGACGGAATGCTGAGGTAAAACAGATTTCCCGCCCATGCGCAGTGTTTGATGCAGCTGCGGGTTCCGAGGACGTTTCCGGCTCTGCAAGGATATGCATGCATGAGTGGCAAGTGCCGAGCTTTTTGTTATTCTTGTTTTGGTTTTGCTGCTGCTTCTAGATTTTGATCGCCCTGAAGCATCGCGTAGGATCATTTGAAACGCACACTGCACAGGGCGCTTGATCTGAGCCCCATGCATACGCACGCACCAACGTCGCGTCGGACGTCCCCTTGCAGTGCGTGCACGTTCGAAGGCAGTGACTGCCACACACCACCGACCGTCCAAAGTCCATTCAATTGAATGGACTGCGGAAAAATAGAACAACAATGCGGGTAGCCCCTTCTTGGTGTGTAAGTATTAACGAGAACAAAGTGCTATCGTCCCTGGGTGGTATGGGATGGCCCTTACTTTTTCTCTATACTATGGTACCAACTTACGCTATGATTTACGGCGCCTCTTTCTCCACTCCGGGTCGCCAAGTACTAGCTATTCGGGGACATCAAGCAAGGCGCGTGAGTTACCCCCCAAACCTTGTACTTACTTGATAGGTTCGTTGTCGTCGGTTCCATGGTATGCATGCACTATGTATGTACATATATCCTGGCGACCCTACGACGTCACGTAGGTGCGAACGAGATGAAGCAGGGACGCGCCGTTCGGAACGACGTCTTCTTGGCTGAGACTGTAGGCTGTAGCAATACATCAAGCCGACCTTGCGCGTCCTCGATCGCTCGGATCTCGAGTTCCGAGTCAATGATAGCTTGTGTCTAGTTCCGTCGACGCTCAGTGGAAAATTCCACACGTTGGTATTAAAAAAAAAAAGTTGGTCACGATACGCGATGGGCAACCCCGCATTGTGCGGGTGATGATACAACCTTGTCCTCTCGTACAATGTACCATGTACCACGATCTTGGATGATATTAATGAACTGCCAAGTTAATTCGGTTCGAGAACGTATCCTTCACTTCTATGCAGCGGTAGATCAGCTAAGGCCTGGGCCCTTCTAGTCCTTCGTTTCGTAAATGCCTCGCGGGAGCACAGGATCATTTCGTCGTTCTGCAAACGAAGCCACAGCTCCCTACGAAATGCACCGCCCAAGTGTCGACCCAAACATGGGGGCGCGCTCATGGTTCGATAGTTCGACCTGGGTGATGTGATACTCTGAGTTAATCTTTGAAATTGCGTTCGCTCTATCCATCTATGTCAACGGCTTCTGGGCACGTTACGGCTGTGGAAGGGCTTCGTGTCGTATTATGAACTTGGCGAAGGCGGCTCTTTGTCGGTCGAGTGATTAGCGTGCTCTTTGACAAATCCTTTAGTCGTCGTCTGAGTCCATGCATCTTGGAATCACGAGGGCTGGATATCGCTGTCATCCTGGGCCGAACAGCTCCTATGAGACCAGAACGTGGAGGAATAGACAAACAGACAATTAGGGGCCTCTATGTCACCCATACATCGGCGCCATCTCGAATCAGTTCCGGCCTCTGGCAAGAAGAACGATCCCAAATTGTATCGTTGGCTAGATTGTCTCTGCAAGACATTCAATTCAGTGTTACGACCATCGTCCGTCTCGGAACCGAGCAGTGGCATTGTGCGAAAAAGAAGAATGGAACCAACCATAGTCTTGATGGAAGAAGAGAGATGCTGATGATTTGACACAACGACGAACATGGCCATGTTCCTGTGTGGCACACATGAACCTGGGAGAAGTGGGTGAAAGCCGACCTCAAGTAGACGCCGACGCTTTGTTCCAGTGATTTCTTGGCGTCCGGCCCGTACACGCTTGCCTGTTCACGAAATAGCATCGTCAGGGATCGATATGCTCCGTGAGGCCGCGTCCTTATTGACGGTGGGACGCACAAATCAATAGTTCGGGATTTGAGAGGTTGGGCGGGGAGAACAATGTTTGGTGACGCACCGGGCGAGCGACGTATTCCGGGTCACCGCTATCTGGGCAGAAGGATACAACGATGGTAGATGTCGGCGAATGGCCGTGACTGTCAGCTCGACCCCCCTCTCGAACAATAACGGGTGGACACTGACAGCGGCAGGACTGGGGCGGAGGTGTCAATCGTAGGATCTGCTGGACCGAAAAGCAAGGATCCTGACGGGTAAAGGGTGTCAAGATCGTAGGATCTGCCAGCAATACTAGTTAAGTCGAGATATCTACGTGGCTCGTTGGACTCCGTGTGTGGATTGGATGAACGTCAAGGACGGCGTTCAATGCCAAACGTGGAACCGAAGTTCGGCGTATGTCAGCAGGCGCCGTCACAGCACGGCTGGTTTCCAATGGTTGTCGTCGTTCTGATCGGGGTTGGCCCTCCTGGCATCATCCATCTATCCGAGAGCGTGGCCCGCACTGCAACCTCTGCCACTGTTCGTCCTGTGAGGAGCCCAGCGGACAAAACATATGGTCCAAGTTGTCCTGTGCGGTGAGAAGTCGGACCCAAGCCTTGCTGAAGCCGACTGAACCAGAAATTGCCGTCAACCGGCCACTGTGCCACGGGTCTGTCCAGTCTAGCAGCCTATCTGCAAAGCAGTCAGTCAAAATGGACAGCTTCGTAAGTGAGCAAGCCCTCCTATTGGCTCTAGACAGGCACTTCCTTTTTTGGTTGCCTAAAAGAGTAGCTTTTGGGCTCGCTAATTTAGACTGGTGACCAGTCCGTCCAAAAGAGGTTGCACAAGGCAAACCGTCGATAGACGGACTGGTAAATCTGGGTTTCAATTTGGCAGGGCGAGCGGATTCCCAGAGTCATCTGACCTTGAGCCAATAAGATAATAAGCATTTTCGCCATTGAAAATCTCGGAAAACAAAATGTGGTGATAAATGTAAATAAATGATAAGATTATGTCCATGATCAAGTTCCTGTCCGACATCATTCAATGGACATCATTGCTCATGTTCGAG
>JBBPRQ010000286.1:0-39333 GCA_038093095.1 Boletus insuetus | reverse complement strand
CTTAACGATTACGTGTACGTGGGAATCCGCGCAGCCCGCTAAACTCGAACGAAATTTACCAGACCGTCTATCGACGGTCCTCATCGTGATCGAGGTACCTCATAGACGGGCTGGTCACCAGACTATAAAACCACCCGAAATTAAAATTTCTCAGTTCCTCAAGGATCTCTTTCCCTCAAACAATGCCACGCGTTGCAACGATTCAAAAGACCCCCAAAATCTATCCAAGAAGACCATAGGATGGTTGTCCACCGCCTACCGTAAATTACCCGAAATTAGCACCCCTCAGTTCCTCAAGCATCTCTTTCCCCCAAACGACGCCACACGTCACGACCACGATCCTTCGAGGTTCGAGAAACCTGCGCAATAGATCTCAAGAGGAAAAGCAGCATTGACGTTGAATGTGAGAGGAATGATATTGCCATTCGTATCAACTCGGATCTCTGCAAGGGTAGGAAGGAAAGGGAACAGTTGACTGGGGAACATGAGAGTTTTGTGGGTATTGAAGAACAGCTTGAAACAATGTTCATTTCCGAAGAAAGTCATTGATGACATGGCGTAACACTGCCCGCTATTAAGTCTGTACCAGTCAATAATCAACGTTCAACTCTGTTCTATCAAACGTATGTTATACTCGCTATGGACGTGACTTCAACGTCCTCTCAAGTAACCATCCCAAGGCTCTCCTCTCCTCCCAACGATAACGGAAAAGTGAGCAATCCTTTGCCTACCAATAAAACAAGCTCATTGAAGCACATGCCAGCAAGGATATAAATATCCGGAACGACCCGCCAAATATTCGTAAATGTATCAAGGCCTGGGACGGAGACCTCAGAACACACAGGTTAGAACAACTTGGGACCCCAGCGACACTCATGCACCCGCTGCATCGTGATATGGAGCCATGAGCCTTCAGGCTGTGTACCATTTACATCCAGAACCCTGGAGTAAGCTGGACGGATTGAATGACACACCGGAGGACACGACGTAGTACTGAAGTGAATGTGTCTTCCTACATTATTTATGTAAAGCCGCTACATGCATTACTTGTATGCATGAACAACGGCGGGTATACTGACCCAAAACCTGTGAAATGAACACAATTCCGCCTGTGTTATGATGAAAAGTAATCAGGTGGTGCCACCGATCCAACCTCAACAAGATTCCGTTCTTGGTCCTGACGTGTACGAAGACGAGCAACTTCGCTCCTTAACATTCCAATCTCTTCGATGATAGCGGTGACATTATTAGATGAAGCACCGGTTGTAGATGGAAGGCTAGAGGAAGGAGGGACCAGGGGTTGCACTGTCACGTCTGATGTAACTCTTCTTGTCTTGCCTCCTGACCCAAGCTATCAAACAATTAAGTCAAGGCAACCAAATAGAACGGCAAAACCACTTTCGTACCTGGGAGGGAGGGAATCCGACTGGCGTCTGGTGAATTTGCGGTGAGTTTGCATCGAACGGGGTGGGAGCTGTCTGAGACGAGACAAATGGCTCCACCATGCCAGTGGCTTCTGCTACATGAGATTGACCACTAACGCGTCTCTTGTATCGCCAATAGCACAATAGGGATGTGACCACCAACGCAACGGCACCAACACCTGCAACAGCACCGCCGACAATAGCTCCAATGTCTGGTCCAGAAGAAGTGCCTGACATTACAGGCGAGGTTGGCAATAATGATGAGCTCGGGTTTGCTATCACCAACGTGGTAGCCGTAACGCCGGATGACACAGTCGTCGTCGTAACGTCATCCGCATCCGTACTAACGAGATTCCCATGAAAATAGACTAATGCAAGAGGAGCCAAAGAACTCACGAATAAATCAAGTAGTCAAACAACATCAAAACTGAGTCATTCAGTGCACTGGTAGGCACGATAGGTTGTACCGTCACAGTGTGCGTGCCGGAAGCGATGGACTCGGTGGCAAAGACCGGCACATTGTATTGGTAACCGGCGCCTGGGGTCGGGAAGTGTACAAACGGGGGAAAAGTGACGCCGTCTAGGGTGACGTTGACGGATGTGGCAGCAGTTAAGAGTAAGAAATTTGGAGCATTTGCGAGGATAAAGTATATGTACAGAGCAGTTCCTGTGGTGACCCATCTCATAAACGCAGGATTTGCAATTAAACATCGAAGAACTGACCGGCAAACGAAAACTCGAAGCTTAGAAAAGGTCCGCTGAGTAGGGAATAGCTAGCGTCATGCCATGTGCCATTGTATGCCATGGCAGGATCTGGTTGAGCGGCACAACCCATACAAGTGTTGCCCTGATTCCATGCTGATGCCAAGGGCAAATACTGGGGTATCACGGTGCCAGTCAAAACAGAATCGTCGACGGTGACATTATGAAGAGCAGCAAGAGCGAATGTTGTGAACAGAATGAGAGTGACGTGCGTCTGTCCAAGGAGCGGTCTGATCATTCTCATTCGTGGACCACGGAGGTTGGGGGGGTCGTACCTAGTATGGTTTTTGGGCCTTAGTAGTAGCTTCATATCAGCCCTTGGTTACTCGGATATCGCCGACACTGCTATGTATATCTGGGCTCACACACTGCAGTCACCGTGTGATCACTGGAATACTAGAATTTTGAACTTCGTGAGTAGTTTCGTCGAAGTGAACATTGTAGCGCCTCCAAATTTAGTAATCACGGAAGTTTTGCCACAAGAGCTTGACAAAGCTCTGCTTGTTTTGCACCAGCTTCCTTGTCTGATCGGCAACATACTGTATATTCAAAGAACGTTGGACACTAACGCGCTCTCAAGGCGTGTCTGGAGTGAAAGTGAATGGACTACGCAAACTTTCATCATCAGGCTGTGGAGCATGAGAAATTTGATTTGCCTCACCTTGCGAATTCAAGCCGAAGTCATACCGGAGGTGGCAAGTCGTTCAGTTCAGCACAAATCATATCTAGCACAGACTCTTTATATATATTCTGTATGTCCCGGTGAGTGCGGCAAGATGCACGTTTGCACAATAAGTGAATCCATCCTTCTCACATTGACAGTGTATGGGAGCGAGGGAAAGTGAAGAGCGATGCAGTGATTATAAATATTATTAGCTGTACAGTTCGCACCACGTCAGTCAACGCAGTCTTACCATCAAGTCTGAGCCACGTACTTGGTACTTCGTCGTGATCATCGTCGGGATATCCGAGCGGACGGACCGAGCCCTAGTAACCGGAACACCATGCTCTCCATCATACTTCCTTCCTACATTGGAATCCACCACGGTTTGCACGTGGCGTTTGTAAATGCTGACGACAAGCCCGGCGACGAGCAGGACCAGCATGGAAAAAAAAACACGACTTGCATGTCCATGGTAACAGTGCATCATTGGGAGGCATGATGTAACAGTAAGCATGGCCACGGCCCGAGTTGGAGATGCAAGAATTTGTGTTTGCAGGGAACTGGTGTTTCGACGGAAGGACCACTTACATCCGCCTCTAGCTACATTTCCGTATGTGTCACAGCCTTCCCCTGTTTATCACACTTACGCTTTCAACCCCAGGTCCTCTGCAATGATGACTGCCGCCTTCTCCCCAATTAACAAAGCAGTAGAGTATGTATTCTGATCAGAATGGTCAGCACGTTTCCTCAAACTTGAACATTATGCGGTGTGACGTACGTTTCCAACATTCGTCGGGCAGATGGACATGTCTAAGAAGCGCACAGTCAAAAAAGTGTAGGTAGGTGTTGATGTTGCATACCTGCGACCTTGAGGCCTTTCACGCCGTATACATTCAGCCGTGCATCGATCACCCCACATTGGTCACGCGGTTTCATGGCACACGTCCCGAGCTACCATCCACACGTTCATTAATAGCATTCGAAAGAAAAAAAAACACATTAGGAAGCTGACCGAATGCCACGACGTAGATGCTACCATCATTGTGCGGAATAGATCTCAGCAATGAAAAAGAAACTGGTCATAACAACTCACCCGTCTCGCGAAGGAAGTCCACAACAGCATCATTGTCCACATCAGAGTACTCAATATCTGGGGCATCCATTGGCGTAGAGTCGTCCGTTTCTCTGCAAGCGGCAGGACTACCAGGGGAAAACTTTGGATGATAAGCAGCTACCTCTCCTCGATATGTGGGCATACGCCTGGCGAGTTCGCGTGCCATTTTATACAACAAAGTGAGTTCTGCAATATCGCCTGGTCTGGGAAGAATTTTCATGAGCACGGTACACAGTAGCAAAATATAGGTCGTACTCAGAAAGACATCGGGGATCAAATTCAAGGGGCGAGTTTGTGTCTTCTCCAGACGTAATGTGTACACTACCAAGCGACTCTGGGTACGGCTTAAAGGCCAATGAAAGAGGTGGTAGACAGAGTTTACAAGCTCTCTTACAAGATAGTACATCGTCGAGAAGAGTTTCCGATTAAGTAGCTTTGAGTGACTTGGGTCCAGTGGGAAACTAACGAAAGACCATCAAGGTGATGAGCGCAAACCAAGAATGCGACTGCAACCTACCCAGAAAATGCACCGATGACGCCTAAAGGCTTGTCTGGACTGTGTTCAAAGAACGTTTCCCATCGCAATTGTAACGCAGGCCCAGTGGACATCAACTGCGCAGCTGTCGGGCGCACTTTAAGCATGGCTTCGATTCCACTGATGAAAATGCTCAGTAATCCACGGGTTGAGCAGAAACCTGGTGGCAAACTTGTGGGCAATCTTCCCTGTCCCATTTCCTTCCCATTCATGCAGTCGCTCTGACAACCATGTCAACATCACCCACGATCACGGCTTCATACGAAAGAGCTGAATAAACCATTCACCAGTGATTGCTTGTGGGTCATTCCAAATATCATCCATCGTTTCGATCTCATCTGATCCGTAGAACGCCACACAATGGCCTAAATGGTCTGTAAAGTGGTATGGTCCATCTGAAACGAGGAATCTCCGCTGTACCGGACATACCTTGATAGTTTTCCCCGACACCAGGCAAATCAACCAGCAGAGGAATGTTGTGCCTCTCGAGCACGGACGGTGTGCCAATCCCTGATCTTTCCAAAATGGCTGGGGAGCCAAGGGTTCCAGCAGAAATGACAACCAACTTGCTGGCCTTCGTGGTAACGAGCTCCCCACCATCCTCTTCTGTCATATATTCGATACCGACTGCACGTCCATTCCTATCAATACCGTGGGTCAATTAATACACAATACTTTCAGGCCTGACGTACTCCATAATGATGCGCCTGACCCGTTTCCCAACCATAATCCTTAAATTCGCATTTTCAGAGTGCGGATATAGATATCGGGAAGCAGCGTCGGAACGCTTTCCGGTCACGGGGTCAATATATCTTTGATCAGTACTAGAGGATTAGCTGGCGAATATTTTTTCGCCTTTTCACTGGATGCTTACTTGTAAGCCGGCTAGTAGAAGGAAAACAGGTAAATCTGCGTGTCGACTACGTTGAGCTAAATTGAAATACCCACGCAATACGCATTTGCAGTCCTGAAATCATTGTGATCGTCCACCTGTGGACGGCCAGGATCATAGACCCTACCCACGTTCAAGAATTGCTTTCCAATTTCAAAGTTAGCTCCACCAGTAGATATCTGGATCGGTCCCGAGTAACCATGTGTTGGTCTGTCTGATATGGGTGTGAATGTTTCGAGCTATGTTACTGATTATAATTCATTTCGTTGTGTAATCTGATTCGTTTACCTTTCTAATCAAAGGAAGGACTTCAGTGAAGCCCCATCCTTTGTTTCCCAACCGTTCCCAATCGTCGTAGTCAGATGCGGCACCTCGCATGTATGCCATGACTGCGTCCAAGACCAAGAACGATGTGGTTGATTGAGAGAACATCATGAGCACGACACAGGCGATCCGCTGCTTACGACTCACAATTGACAGCGGAACCGCCACCCACACTTCGACCACATGGAACGACAGCAGCGCGTCCATTGAGGTGCGGACTTGGTTTGGCGACATGAAAGGAGACAGTGGTACTGTTTGGCGCGAGATGCTCGATGTATCTGCAGGGCTGGACATGGCGTGCAAGGTCGCGCGTATGCTGACCACTTTCGATGATGAGGATCTTTAGAGAGGGGTCGGCGGCAGCTAATCTCCCTGCCACGACACACGCAGTTGTTCCACCTGGTATGGGATAAGCAAAGCGCACGCGAGGGAGAGTACGAAAAATGTCACCTCCGGCAAAGATGATATCAAACTCTGCGGACATCGTGTCAGACAAGATACAGGTGGTGGAAAGGACAGAAGACACGCAGCTAGGCGCGACTTCAACAGGAGCTTAGATATACATTAATTACTCCGAGTTAGATAAGCGGCGACCTTGCGTGTACCAATACCACGGTTGTCGCAACTGCGTCAAAAGGATGCAGATAAACACCGGCCTGTATTCATCCTGTATCAGCGGCGCTAAGCTAGTAGAAATTACAATCCAGATCACCTACCCTAGCCTGGATTCCCTGGAACCGACTCAACCGAAGCTTACATTGACGAAAAACTCGCTGAAAACATCATCAAACACATGCACACACCTGAGGCTCAGTTTCAACTTCATCTAATTCCGCGGGCATTATCGCCTCGTCTGCATTCAAGTTTCTTGCAAGTTTCAGCCATCCAAATCAAGTCCTTTGAAATTGTCTAAAACGCTGTCCAACCATCTATGTAGAACAGTCACAAGTACCCTACCCACGGTATGCCGGAAATGACTCAGATGATGGGACCGCGTAGCACCTAATGTCAACAACATCCGACGAGTTTATGATGTACATATTCTCACGGCCCAAGTGTGCGGAGCTCCTGAGCGCCCTGGTCTCACTATAGCTAGGTGACCAGTTTCGGACGCCAGCGTGTCCGTCGGTCCGGGTACAGAATCCATTCATCAGGCTGATAATAGCACTGCACAGATTCACGTTCTTCCGTGCACCGACCGGGTGATCAAAAATGCGACCAAGGTTACTGTAAACACGATACCAGGGACCAACACATATATTTGATGTAGTTAGGGCCCCTTTCAAACTTTCCCTTTCCTTCTAAAGCTTGCGTGCGAGTGACTGAACCCCAAGTTGTCCATCGATCATTGTACGGATTCCCGACCTTGATCGTCGTCGTCATCAGTGCGGAAGGCATAAGCATCCCAGTGGTATTTCAAGTGGAATGTCACGGTTTTCCCTTGATGCTCTAGGGAGACATCAGAGGTGCCAGGTTCACCAATTCAGCCCAAAGTATATCTAGTGCTGGTTCCTTGAATGCTTTGCAGGTCCTCGCTAGTAAGGCGAGATTCGATTTGCCAAACCGCTGATGAACATCAACGCGTTCGAAGAGTTTCTTGCACGTAAATTATACGATGCATTGAACAAAATCGAAAATTCGTGCTCTGTTAAGTATCTTTAATCGGGGATTTTTACATGCTGGCATATCTCGAGGCGCCCACAGAGTTCAGAGCATTGACGCGTTTTACATATACGTACGGAACAGTATGATAATTGCGGTATGCAAATAAATATTTTATAACTTGCAACAAGCATAGGCCAACGACGAATCAAAAAAATGAAAATGACCACGTACCAGACACGTCTTCTGGAAAGACATCAAGAAACACTCTGGACCATCCCGATCTAAACCTCGCTATCCATGTCGTCGTCGTCGTTGTCGTCTTCGTCGTCTTCGTCGCCGCTGCCGTCCTCATACTCCTCCACAACCCCCATTCGCTTGACAAAATACCACCACGCCGACACTGGTCTCACCGTATCCCTCAACCCATTCCGGAATAACTCGGTCTTCTCCGTCGAACAAATCTGCGCCCCGACCGATCCCGCAATCAACATCGTCTCCATCATCACCCCATTATCGTCCAATATCACATCCATACACACATACCCACATGGCACATCCTGACTTTCGATCGTGGGGTACGGAAAACCGTCCAACGCAAGATACGGTGCGCGCTCCCGAATCGTGTAGACTGCAGCAAAGTGGGAAGGGGTTAGTTGAAGTGGATCGGCTGGTCGGAGGAGTTTCTTGGGTTCGTGCTCCCGGATCCGTTCTTCGTTGAGGGTGTTGCCCTGCCATTGACCGTGTTCGTTGAAGACGCAAAACGCAGTGATCCATCCTGACAACCATTGTGGACCGCTTCCTAGCTCCCGATGGGCGATCTTGTTCCAAAAATCGAGGTTGTCTGGATGGGTGGGATGATCGTAGGCAGTGACGAAACGGGTGAGAATAGGTCGGAGGAGATGGTACCATGCGATCGTTTGAATGCCATATCTCTTGAGATGTTCGAGACGGTGGAGAATGGATTCCCAGTCCTTCTTTTCTCCCTCGAGCGTGACCTTGGGGATCCCGCATCTGAGGGTAAATTTGTACGCAAAGTAATTCTTCATCACGCCCATCATCACGATAGCGCATGTCGTTTTGTCCACCGGGGTCGTCGTCGTGAAATCCGGCATGATCCAGTCACGAAGGGAAGGGTCAGCAATTTGCTCTTGCAGCAATGCCGTCATACGATCCACCATGGACGCCGTGTCCATGGTATACCGGCTTCCGCTCGACTCGATGACCAACTCGCGTTTCCCTTCGTGGGTGACAAACACCTTGCGAAGCGCCTCCGCATGCCCATTCACGAAGAAACTAAACTGCGTCATGATTGCTATCCAAACATCATCCGGACGCACGATGAGGCCCCGATGATTGTTGTATGCCTCGATGACAGTGTCTACGAACCCGTTTTTGCGAGGTATGATGTCTCGCATCGCGTCACGGCCGGAAGGAAGAGAGGTGTGCAAGAGTTCGCTGCAGAGCTGACTTTTCTGAGGTGCAACGCCGCGGAGGAGGTTGAACGAAGGGTTCTCGTCCGACCGCACCTGCAGCCGGTCATACTCTGTGAATGATTCCGCAGAATGTGGCACGGGACAGAACGATATCGATTGTTTCGAAGCTGGCGTCAGTGGGGGTGTTGGTATTGATGCCATCTGTCAACATGACAAACATGATGTGTCAGTGCCATTCTCGACGCAGGCGATATGCAAGACTTACAGTCCATGAACTACTGGTAATTTCTGACGAAGCATCACCTACAAACTCGTCGACATGTATAGACGGCGGGGATCGAGAAAATGGTAGAGGAGCCCGACGCAATTTTTGGAGCCTAAAAGGCTGGGTACGCAAGCCGCTCCATGGGGGCACGGAATGAGCGCTACTACGGACTCCAAGGGACGTGGCGTCGCTTCCTGTTTCAGAACTCAAGACTGCCGAAACAGAATCTTCGGTGAATCTGCTGCCAGACGGATGTAGGAAGAATGTATGAAAACGTCTCGTTGGTGAACTGGGTGGAGACTTTGAAGGCGACGTCGGTTCCGAACGATCTCGAGCGATGGATAATCTGCGGAACATGTTCGGGGGTGGTAGTCAACCGGCGGCAGTGGGGCGGTGATGTTGGGCTCGGATTTGCTGTGGATATCAACACAGAATCACACACCTACAGGAAATCCGTGAAGCGATAACGCTAATGGGTCCAAGATGTGGCTTGAAAGTTGGCCCGTAAGAAAGTCGCTCAATCGCCTCGCATTGGAAGTTGCGAACTCCATTTCTCGTTCTCGTGTCGTGTATTACTATTACTTACATAATATTAGTTCAAGTCTCGTTTGCATTTGTAACTGTTTGTGCCTACTCGTCGTCAAACTACTTGCATGATTGCATCCACAGCCCGTCATCAGCAATTGGTACCTCCTGCGCAGGCGGGATCAACAGGGCTCATCACCAAGGTCAATTATCTAGCATGTCTTTGCTGTATCTTGGCCATACTTTGTCCTTGTAGCCCTCGTTTGCGGCTCCTGTGCAAGCGATGAATTTGCTGATGATATTCCTAGATCTCGACCCTGTTGATGGGGTAAATCTCTTTTTTTCCAAAACCATCGAGAGTCGAGTACATGTGTGTATTTTTTTCGCTGCATGATCACTGATTAGCTATAGCTTTATGTATTGATGGGTCACGCTAACATCCGTCGGGATCGCTGTCACTCGCCGAGGGGGTAACCAGTAGCGAACCGCTATCCTGGAGCAACGCATTTTCAAACAGGGTGCCAAAGACATCCTTACTATACAAATTTCTGGACCAGTTGTCCAATGACACCTTGGTACAGCGTGTAACGAGCACCTGGACATGTCAGAGTATCAGTGAAGTGCCGTATGCTCCATGATGTTACTGAGACACCAATAAAAATTTAAATACCCCAAACAACCATTAAATTTTACTACTTTGTCCATCATGCCGGTTCTTCCGATAACATCCTTACCACATCCGATTCTCCACGTTGTCTCACGGCCATCGCGAAATGAGGCATTCCTTGTGGTACTTTTAGGTGACATTCCGCCCCAAGACATAAGGAGTCTCAAGAACACTGATAAGTGTGAGTGTGCAGATCCGATAAACGTGTAGATTCAAAGCAAAGCTCTTGTCCCACTCCCAATCAGTCCAAGTACCTCATGCATCGCATCTCCAAGCCCATCCGGTTTCAATTGCGGAACCTATCCCACACCAACGTCATCAAAAGCCCAAACAACGAAAACTGCACAACCCACGAGATGTCCAGACCCCGCAACTGTGCGCTGCGTCTTTACCCGGTGTCCAGCTGCATCCAAGATCTCGGCCTTTGCCGTTTTCGATCTAGGTACGACAGTGGTCATCATGGTCCGAAGATATAACGAAAATCACGACCACGTACATGAATTCTTCCAATTCTGCCCAGATGATATGTACACCATGCCTGCCTGCCTCGTTGAGCGCCGTACACACCGCAGCGAACTGCGAGGGCGAGATCGTATGCGCCTGACATGTGTACATGACCGCTTCCTCGTCCTTGCGTAGCTTGGGCGTGATATACGGTCCATGTCCCTCTGACGACACCACCTCTTCAAGCGCGTGTTCCTAGAGAGCGGACAACCCGTTGAACGATATGGTTTCTTCCCTCCGGACGTTAGCACGTACCACATACAGATCAAGTACTCTCGGGTCCCATCGAGACCAAATACTCTTCCCACCCGTCGCGAGCCAATGTCTAAACTCTGCACGGGAAGACCACGTGTCACGTTTGGCACGTGCCCCGCGGACGTTGGCAGCACCGTGAATCAAACGAGGGTCTGTTGGGGACATGGAAGGAAACATGAGTGTCGGCTCGAGAAGGATCAATGCGTTTGGGTACACGGAAGTAAACATGGTCAATGCGCGTACCCTGGCGTTAGCAAACACGATCATCCCTCAGCAACAAGGAATAATCGGGATGAAGGAAAGGTGGCCATACCAAACGGTACAACCGCCCGAGTGTCCCATACCGACGATGTTGTGACCTCTGAAACGTGGCAGTGATAAAAAGGCGTGTAGATAGGCAGCGATGTCCATCGTTGCTAGCAGGATGGGTCAATGAATATCGTGGATGCAAAGGGAGGTACTCACTGCAGGTCCCTTCATCTTTCCCGCTGTGGGCCTTGTATTCGTCAAGAAGACGGCGATTCAGGGTGGCTGCCTCGCCGTGGTTTGGAAAATCAATCGACCATATCTCCCGTATGTCATAGGTAGCCACGTCCCTGAGACTGAGCAACCTTGTGATAGCTGTATGGTATTGTTCCTTGTCTGTCAAGGATGAAATAGGTTGGACATGAGTCTGTAGAAGGCATTTGAGCTTACGGCCTGAGACACCGTGAATGAAGATCAAGGTCACCCCGCCTGGAGAGACGGGGTAACGCAACGCAGAACACTTGAGAGAGGCATCGACACCTCCGAGCGTGGCTGATAAGGGAAATCCATGTCGCTCTGGTACAATGAATCCAGAGAGAATACTACTCATTGTACCCTCGTGACTGTAACCCAAGGTGAGCCTCGAGGCACACACGTTTCTCATGGGTGTGAACGAAAAGATGTACCTGTGGAATGTAGGACGTCGGCAATCAGCCTCGAGGTACTCACAAATAGACTTGAACACTGGTGATGTGCGGGCCAAGCAAAGTTTTGTGGCATGGTACATATAGCTGTTCCACCAAGCAGTGCTCGGCGAAATCAAACCACCGATCCCCCCGGTGACATCCGAGCAAGAATCATCATCATCATAGTGGGAACGATTAACCCCTTGTAACATTACAATACGTCTTTGCAGCTATCCCATCCCATTTAGTTGATGGGACGAGTATCGACTATGTCACCGTGACTGTCAACATCGACGCTAAGTTTAAAACTCTAATCGATCAAGCGACGTTGGATTAGTAGAGATGGAACCCAATTCATATGTACAAAGAAATCAATCCAGCCATTCATGCATCATCACAATGTGAAGCAAGGGAATGACCATCTCTGTAGTACGGTGCCCGAAGGTAACTATCACTTCGGATAATACCAGAGAGGCATTGGCCGCCAACGTCAGGAACAAGGCGAGCGTTCCCGGCTGTAACGTACCCAACTCGCCCACCGTCACCTAATCCTGCCACGGACGTGCCATAGTCCCAAAAGTGTCCGAGCCAATTCCATACGAGTTGCTATTTGACTTTAGTCGGAGGAAGTTGATCTGGAAACACATCGGGTCGGGTCGGCGGTACGCCCCACTCCGGCACATCTCTCGGTCGAGCAATTCTCTTTGGCTCCCAGTCCTGTTCACCCACAGCACTCAATTTCTAGACCATGTGTTTGAGACGAGCCGCTCGAGAGGGCAGAGAACCAGTAGACGCACATAGTACTCTTCTCGAATGTCAAACCTCTTCTTCGACCTGTCGAGTCCTAGGGCTTCCTCTCGAGATAACTGTACGGGGTGTTAAAACGGCGTGGAAGCACGCGTAATGAACATGGTGTGAACTTGCCTGCTTGATTTTCTTGTCATGCAAGTCGTACCGGGTTTGGGTGAAAGCTTGGAGACCAAACGACGCGCCAACCATGACGAGTATGAACGGTATCCCAAACAAAACAGGGTGTCGTTTCAATCTTGTCTGTAATGGAGAGGAATTCAGCGGGTTGGACTGAAAGGTCGGCATGCCTGATCACTCCCGCTTTGGAAGAAGACCGGGACAAGGTCTGATTGCCTTTTTCGGACAACAACTTGCTTGTGGCGGGGTCGCCGGGTTTGCTCGTGTCACTGTCAAGCCGGCCAACCTTGATTCAATCGCAACACGATAGAACATCAAAAAATCCATCATGCTTGATCGATTTCATACCGTGTTTGGGTGAAGGCTTGGAGACCAAACGCGCCGACTATGGTGAGCAGTACTACGAATCTCGGATGTCCTCGAAAAAAATATCACCTAGGTTTTCTCTCTAAAGGAGGGGTGTTTCACAGGGTCGGCGAGCTTATCGCAGCCTTGATAGCCTCTCTAATAAGGTCTGGGTGTTATTTTTTCACCTGACAGATAAGCCTATTGGCAAAATGTATTCACTATCGCCAACAGCGATATCTGGCGGTAATCGGGTTGGCTCGTGTCAAGTCGGCCGACTCTCATACGCTGACACTGATAATGTGGGGTAGAACATTGAAATACTGGTCACGCCTGGTAGGTTCCCATCTACTCTCGACATTTCACACACGACTCATGTCGGGTACAGTGACCGTTGTGCTCGGCGCGCAATGGGGCGACAAAGCCAAAGGTAAACTCGTCGACCTCCTTTCTGCACAAGCCAACATTCGCTCGTTGTGCGGGTGATAACAACGCGGGTGATACCCTCGTCGCGCCGATCGGCATAGAGAAGACCCGACAACCTTGGCTTTTCACTTACTCTTGAGGGGTGTGTACGAGAAGATGATGTGATGTCAATCATAGTGTGGTCGTCGATTGCGTTTGTAGGCCTCGTTCACCCTAAATGTATTGGACTCATCGGAAACGGCGTGGTGATCCATCTTCCTTCGTTCTTCAAGGAGCTTGACGCTCTGGAGGAGCAAGGTGAGGCTGGATGTTGTATGTTTGTACACTATCTAACATCATTATCATTTAGGCCTCCGATGTTCTGATTAGATATTCGTTTCTGATAGAGCACTCCGGGGTTCTAAATCAAGCACAACTACAAACTGTTTAGCAAAACTTTAACCCTCTTCCGGGAGCGCACGATTGTCCAGGCCTCATACGGAGGAAACCGTCGATTTGTTGGGTAATCACGCCACAAAACATGGCCAGCAATTGTCCAATGCTTGGCAAGCTGGACAGTGTCCGATATTAAAAATCCCAGGGGCAATCCAGACGACCCGACCATATGTCGTTCACAACCTTCATGTCCTTTATTGTGCTGTTTCTATGGAATGCTCTTGGTGTTCCGTCAACTAAAATTCCTATCGATGGTATCACGTTTGTATCTTATGTCCTCCCTCCGTTGGTTTGCACCTTCGTAGCTGCGCTATTGGCTGTTGCACCTCACACGCGCGCTGGCCGTATCGCATTATGGCCACTCACCACATTGTTAGCATTGCGTGCAGCACTTTCCGTGGACATGTCACTCGGCAGGACGGAGCTAAAAATCCTCGACATTGACTTCGTGGTAAGTGTCCGAGCTGTTCAACACAAACACTTCGGGCTTCCTTGGAGGATAGACTTACACCGCTCTCAGGTCCTCATGTTTTCCGCTTCTTCCCGCACTCTTGACTGGGCATTGGCGAAAAGGCGCCTCGTGCGACACATCCGTCCGGCGAATAACACTCCGTCAACTATCATGGACGCACTTGACCTTGTATCGAACTTTCGTGGTCACGGTTGGGAGTGGTCTCGTGGATTGTACATTCCACGTGAAACACGTCCATCTCATCGCAAAGCATTTGTCTTCACTACGATCCTTTCTGCGGTTTCACATGCAGTGCCATGCAAAAATTAATCCTGATGCTGGCCCCTGTGGGAGTAGAATCCACCCCCGGAAGATCAACCATCTTTGATGAATCCCTTCCATTCCTAGCGCGATACCTCCAAGCGAGCATCATTACAATGCTTGCTTTCTTCGCAGTCTACGCCATGCTGCAGTTAACTTACGACCTATTCACGATACCTGCCGTTCTCGTCCTTGGACAATACCCCTCCAAATGGCCTCCCATGTTTGACGCCCCATGGTTCGCTACATCCTTGAGCGACTTTTGGGGACGCCGGTGGCACTAAACGTTGCGCCGCACGCTCCTCTTCCTAGGTTATCCATTTTCCATCATCCTCGGTCGCACAGGCATCGTTATCGGAGCGTTCCTTGTTTCGGCAGTCATACACCACATTGCCTCATTACAGTCGACAGCCGGATGGAAATGACGGGGAGGCGAGTGGGTGGGGTACGAGGACGGATTTGGACGATGACGTGGCTTACAATGTAGGGTAGCGTGATCATTGAAGGGTTCGCAAGAGCCGGGATACTTGGCTGCCTGAGCTTTGTCGACAGCATGTTGTGAGTGCGGATACCCGTGGAGTGTTTGGCGGCAGATTTTGACGTTTGGTTACATAGCTTTTAACATCCTCTCGTGACAAGATCTCCCCGAACGACCCCCTTGTACTTGATTTTGCTATCACATTACTGCTCATTACTTGAACGTTGTGTTGTGTTTTCCCTGGTTGCAGCAAGTCCGACATAAGTAGTACGAGTGCTAGCGCAATTGCTACGATGTTGTCGCTGGGTCTTGGTCACATTGGAAACAAAACAATAAATACTCTGATCATCGTCATCTACACCATGTCTACCACTACGCACAGTCCCGACCCTGGTTCCTCAGGGAGGACAGCAAGCTATCCCTCTCCATCCAATGCTTGCAGGCGAGTGACTGAACCCTCGACCATCGATCATTGAACAGATGAACGAGTTCCCGATCTTCCTCGAAGTCTTGGTCACTGTCATCCCAGCCATCATCCAAGCGAAAATGGGGAAAAGGTGCGACGTGGAAGAAAATGCCGAGTGCTTCGACGGAATCTTCTTCAACGGGAGATACGCCGATGTCAATCACTGCGCCATCCGGCATTTTAAGGCCATGCCAAGGATGTCCCTGATGAACTTCGGTGTAGCCATAGGTGTTGAACGGAAAGCTAAAGCAGGAGAGTGACCTGCATTGTCCCAGTAGCCGTACAAATCCTCCAGGTGTGATAGCACTCAATGCCCTGATTTCGGCGTCGTTCCGGCCCACATCGAATACTTCCAAACGGGGCCACGAAGGTGCTAATTGGAGTAATTCTTGTTCGCTCAAATCTACGCCGCGAGGAAGCGTAATGCGTATGACTCGAATATTAACAAAGACAGTCAGAGGGTAGAGATGATGAAAGTTGATGTATTGTGGATTTGGTACTGGCATGGAAGGTGCTGTCGTTTCGAAGACATGGATGTGGATGTCGATCAGAGATTGATGATTGCAAGTTCCTGGGAGGGTAGCAAGAAGTGACTTGAACTCTTGCGAAGTCGGACGAGAGGCCAGCTCAACATCGACTTGCTCGACCACCGGAAGATGAAGATGATCGAAGAACCTCGAAACAGAAGCCCAAGACTCAGATCGCGGGTGATACTGAATGAGAGTCGGGAAGGTTAATTTCGAAGGGCTGGGCCAAGTTGACTGGATGCGATCAACTAGCGCATTGCACAGTTGGACGGAGAGGTAACGCAAGTGGGGGATGTTGGATAGGTGTGTCAAAGCTGCAATTGTTGGATGGACACAAGGACAATTCACGGAACGGAGCTTTGACCATTGACAAATGAGACTTGAGATTGCATCATTGTCCAGCTCGGCCGAATCGTAGTCAAAAGTTGTCACGTCCGGACACCCCTCCCTAAAAACTCCAATGGCATCCCCGACGTACTCGAGTTCGATGACCACCAACCTGGGACCGGGTAAGTGTCGCAAAAACGGGACTCTATCCTCGGTCGGGCACCTAATATATACATTGCAAAGATTAGGGAAGATGGATATAGTCGAGGTTGGGGGTCTGGAAAGTTCTTCGGCGGACTCCACTCCGAATAAGTAATCCAGATGACAGATCCGCACACGACGTGTAAAATTCAAGATGACGTCCCAATCAGCTTGTTCTAGAGGCCTGTTCAACGAGTAGAGCTGCATGGAACTTGGTCACCGTGCATTGAAGCTTAAGCAATCCAAGCGGGCTTACTGTATCATCGCCCACAATTTGACTTGATGCTCCAGGGAGACATCGTATCAGAGGTGCCAGGCTGTACAATTCAGCCCAAAGTATATCCAGCGCTGGATCCTTGAATGTTTTGCATGTTCTTGCCAGAGAAGGGAGATCGGTTTTGTTGATAAGCATAGTAAACTGATCACGGTCATAGCAGTAACCAAAAATTTCGAGAAGAATTTCTTCCACGTAAAGTGCACGATGCATTGGATGGAATATTCGCGCTCCTTTGCGGAACTTGATTTTCCTGAAGAGGCTGGGATGATGTGGTGAGTAGGAGAATGCCAAATGGTTGTGCAGGACTAACGAGCGAGACAAGCCACAGGCAGAGTAGTAATACCCCCTGTTCAAGAATCGATAAGTTCAACTGGCCTAAGCCGCGCACAGGATGTGATAGGAAGGAGTGAACGACCGAATGGCAGCGTATGGAAGAGCAACGAAAGGACTACTTGAATGTGGTCGCAGTGACACCTGGAGACTTGAAATTTGAAAATCATCACCAGTGCACTGCCTTCGGCACACCGCTTGAAGTGAGACGAAACGCTATGAGGAAGGTAGCGCTGTCGTTTGTCAGGCTCTCACACTACCGCGTAGCCTCGGATACCAGTAGACGTCGTTTTTCCATGCAGTGTAGTACGAGTTACAGTGACTTGATCATCCGTGCACGAGCAAGTACCTCCCACGCCCGCTGGTATTATTACCTGGAGAAGCCGCTGGTTGGCCGTATGCTGCACCAGCCGGACGATCAAAAAGATTACGTCGAACACGATACCGAAAGTCGACACGAACGTAGAGAAGGGCTTGTAACGAAAAGTTGGCTCACCACTCGCACAAATCTTTAATCTCTCTTGTCATCGTTATCCGGTCCTCGGTCTCAAAGGAATAGAGCAAGTTGTCCCTCTCCTCCCTACGTTCGCGTGCGAGTGATTCAATCATCGGCCATCGCTCACCAAATAGTCTCCAGTTTGCCTGACATTCTACGATATGAGTGCGGAAACTCCTGCAATCCCCCAGGGTGAACTCAGGAAAGGGAGTGGCACGGAAGAAAATAGCGGGCGCCTCGGTCGATACATCAACGATGGGAGACGTACGGACGTCGGTGACTCCCCCTTCTCCCATTAGGCTGCCTCGACGAGTAGACCCGCATGAGATTCGGTTACCACGCAGTGGATGAAGCCTAAGAAATCTGAGTTGCTATGGTTGATCCTGGATGACGCTAATATTTCATGAAGAATATATCATGTCTTGTGCGAGTCAACCCTATAAAGATGGAATATTACAATTTACCGTCAGAATAATATACATGGTCATAAATCAGAATGTAATCAAACCCGAGTCCCAGACGCAAGGGTACCAGCGACGTTTCGCATTCGGCTCCGGTGTCGGACTCGCCGCGCGCTTCGACCCGCTTGATGGAAACCCTGTTGAGCCTCACGTATTCTGTGAGTTCCGAAGCAAGTTAACCCTATATTGCGCCTCATGCGGCGCTGTACCAAGGAAAGTGATGGATAATGTTTCATCCGCCTCGTCGTCGGTAGGCCATTCTGTCTCGTCCAAGGCTGTCTTCATCGTATTGATGAACTAAGTGCCAGGATGACGGTAATCCATATCTTCGTCAACATGACGTGACGGAGTCCGGTCAGTCGCCGGTCCAAACTGTGAACGAGGCCAACAACTTTCTAAGGCCTCTTTTCGGTCATCGTCAGTTGGAGCCGGAACCTTGTCCAAAGAGGGGAGTGAGCTGTCTAAGAAGGCCAAATAGTGGGGTAGGTCTTCGAGATTGAAATGTATCTGACCTCCGCGCAAGGCCATGCGCTTTCGATACACGCCACAATCGAATCGTCCTTTGGAAACAGAATATTCATCAATCATGGCCATGTTTTGAGTGCGATGCACGGACTCGTATGAACCCACGGCGGGGACGTGACGTAAGGTGCAGGAATGACTCGAGAGAGGTTTAAACAAACAGATAGGTTCGAGGACTGCGGTCCCCTAGATTTTTTTCTTCTACGATTGCTAGTGTTGAACAATCACGCGAGTGACAATGATCCGAATGTTGAAAGTTGAAAGTTGGTCAAAATGACCAAATTAGGTAATGATCTTGTGTGCCGGGGAATCCAGGCGATCTCCATTCTACACGACTTTCACCGACCGTCTGGGGTAGACCATCACATAAAATCCGATTATGCCTGGTACGTTTTCACCCGATCCTCCATTGAACGCACTTTCATGTCCAGTACAGTGACCGTCGTCCTCGGTACGCAATGGGGCGACGAAGGCAAGGGAAAACTCGTCGACATCCTCTCTGCACAAGTCGACATCTGCGCACGCTGTGCAGGCGGTAACAACGCTGGTCATACCATCGTCGTTCCAATTGGCCCAGACAAGACCCCGACGACCTTTTCTTTTCACTTACTCCCGAGCGGTACGTACGGTATAATGACGTGATATCATATCATGTCGATCAGTCGTTAAGCGATCACCGATTGTGTTTGTAGGTCTCGTCAACCCTAAATGTGTTGGACTCATTGGAAATGGCGTGGTAATTCACCTTCCCTCGTTCTTCAAAGAGCTCGACGCTCTGGAGGAGAAAGGTGAGGTTAGATGTTGTACTTTAGCACACTATCTTGACATTATCCAGGTCTTCGATGTTCCGATCGGATATTTGTGTCTGATAGGGCGCAGCTCGTCTTTGACTTTCATCAAATCGTGGATGGTCTGAAAGAGGTGGAACTGGGCGGCTCTAGGTGTGATCGTCTATAGATTCCTCGACGCCAATCTCATGATTGTGACAGCATCGGGACTACCAAGAAGGGCATTGGCCCTGCGTACTCCGGCAAAGCGTCTCGTTCAGGTCTCCGTGTACACCATCTCTTTGACCACAACACGTTTGCGGACAAGTTTCGCAAGATTGTAGAGGGTCGCTTTAAACGCTACGGCCACTTCGAATATGATACAGAGGGTGAGATTGAGCGGTACAAGGTAAGTGATAAGCATTGCATGTCACTGTGTCACTGGCCACTGACGAGTTTGTTCTGCTGCAGCACTTGGCTGAACGATTGAGGCCGTTCGTCGTAGACAGCATCGCCTATATTCATGATGCTCTGGCAGCGCAGAAGAGGGTTCTGGTCGAGGGCGCAAACGCGCTGATGCTCGATATTGACCATGGGACGTATCCGTACGTGACATCATCCTCGACGACGATTGGTGGGGTTTGCACTGGCCTCGGGCTGCCCCCAAAGGCTATCGGGACTACAATTGGTGTTGTCAAGGGATACACCACACGTGTCGGTGGTGGTCCATTTCCTACAGAACAACTCAACGTCAGTTGATCCCCGCTCTCACGACGCTATTTCTGAGGACGTTGCTAGGATGTTGGTGTACATCTTCAAGAGGTCGGTCGCGAGTACGGCACGACTACTGGACGTCGTCGCCGTGCTGGTTGGTTGGATCTTGTGGTTATGAAGCATTCCTGCCTTATCAATGGCTATGACACCCTGAACTTGACTAAACTGGACGTTTTGGATGCCCTTGCGGAGATCAAGGTGGCCGTCAAGTATACAATCGATGGCAAAATGCTTTCCCATTTCCCAGGTACGTATTCGAACTTTATTTTAGGCAATGGATCTAAAATTGGCTGGTAGCTGATTTGGAAGTCCTGTCGAAAGTGGAGGTGGTGTACGAGACGCTTCCAGGCTGGCAGACGGCGATCACGACTGCGACGAGCTACGAGGATCTGCCTGGTAACTGCAAGAGGTATGTAGAATTTATCGAGGATTTCCTTGGTACCCCGATAGAGTGGATCGGTGTTGGGCCTGGACGGGAGAGCATGTTGAGGAAGGGAAATCGAATAATATTATCGAATTAGATTGTATTTATGTTTCTCACGCCACATGGAATGGAAGTGTGACTGTGTTTGTTTGTTCGTACGCTTGGTCACTCTCTGTCACGACCTCCGTCACTCCCCCGCCGCCGTAACGACCCAGTCACACAGCCGTGTCTTCTCGCACAAGAATTCTGAGCCGGGTTGAATATGAATGCGATGGATCCGGTTGTCCACCACAACAACCCTTCCCAAAGCACTTTGTCGCCTGTCTCATCAACCCGCAGACGAGGCTCGAGGGAGAATGAAACACCCGCCCAGAGACAAAAAAGGGAGAAAGCAGCAGAAAGGCAACGAAGAAAGCGAGAGCGTGACCGTCATGTCAATAACCTGAATGCTGCAATGTCCTACCCACAGCCGACCGAACCACCGCCTCCCCCTCAACCTCAGCCCCCACAGCCAGCCCCTCAAACCTTTACCGGTCAGGAGCTTTCCCCAGAGGAGCTCGCGCGCAGGGAACGCGTCCGGGCAGCTGCGCGCGAGCGACAAAGAAAGCATCGCGGACTCGTGAAACAGCGGAAAATGAGGGAACTTGGTCTAGACATGACGAGCGAGATGTTGCCTGGCATCGAAGACGTGCAGTTCCGAGTGAATGGGCAAAACGAGTACCAGGTGTTACCACCCGAGCTCGGACACCCGATGAACCCCCAGGATCCCTCGTTCCCGCAGCCGCCATTGACAGGCGGGCAGACGTTTGCATCAGCGTTGTTGGTATCGTTTTCGTTTGCGCCGCATTTGAAGCAGCAGTTATTCCGGACACTATCCATCACGACCGAGGATCTCGCTGCGTTGGAGCCCGTTATCGCAGATGCGTTTGACCAGTGGGATCACCAAGTACGTTGTTCGCCATTGGAACGTATAATCAGCTCATGTTCTACGTGTTCGTAGCGACGTATGCACTTTGCACAACAAGCTGCTGCGGCAAAAGCAGCGGACGGGTCGATGGCCGGTCTGTCTGCGCCCCCTTTCCCAGATATGAGCGACCCCTCGACCAACAGTTTTGGTGAACAAGCATCACCCCATGCCAGCGAATTCCGCGCGCGTTTTCATCGTTCCCTTGTCGCACCCTCCCCTTTTCGAAATATCAACCCTGCGGATTCGACCACAGCGACGACGTCTACGCCCACGTCTACACCGGGCTCTGGTCCGCCATCCGACCCGATTGACCCGCATCTGAGCGGCGTGGTGATGGCGGCTGGAGATGGACGACAAAAAGTGACCGTAGATGCTGACACGGAAAGTGTCGTGGGACGCCTCGAGCGACCATGATTGCACGAAGCAATCCATTCCCCACTTTATTTTCCTCTTAAAATCCTTGTGCCCCATGGTCGTCTTTCTCATCTTCCATGTCCAGAAGAATTACAATACACGTGTAACTTATCTCTCTCCCAAACCGCGTCCCGCGTTCCCACTTGTCTCTTTTGCACAAGACAGTTTACGCTTGCATTGGTGCATAGTGTCTGGGACTTACCATGTGCATACATTTCGTCGCAGGCCGCACTGTATTATTTTGCTATTGTCGTTGTATGCCTTGCAACTTATATTGTGGCCACTGACGCGTAAGTCGTATACATCTGCACCGTCGAGCCCAGCCGGTGGTGATTGGCAGGGAAGCGCAAGGCAGATCTCATCAAAGCACCAGGGTCAGGGCGAAATGTGATTTTAAGCGGAGATGGAATATCCTGGTGCACCATGGGCCCAAAGGTCGCCATCAACTTGTCATTTTCTTTCATCCTTTTCTGTGTTTCTTGACGACCATGGCGCTTAGTTTCATCGGGTATGTTCTCTTTTTTTTTCCTTTGAGTATCGTTGCTGACGACGTGCACAGAAAACCTATATCACTCATCTCCCATTCTGATGTTCGATACCGGGGCATTCTCGCTGGTATTGATCCAGCTGCATCAACGATCCAGCTTTCGAACGGTAGGTGTGCCCGCCTTTTTACGAATGTCTCTCTGACCTGTATCACCGTTAGTGTACTCTATGGGTACGGAGTCGCGAAAGTAAGTCTCGTTCTCTCGTTGCAACCTCCCCCCCAAAAAAACAAACGAAACATGACGGATGTAAAAAACGAGTTGATGCTCGTACGTCCGAGAGCGCGTTTCGTGTGGATTCTTCCGTTGCCTTCCTGCTGACATGCTTTCCCTGTCCACATGCACCGCATACAGAGCTAATTATTACGTGTGACAGACCACCAGCCGAGTTTATTCCCCCAGTTCAAGAGCCGTACCAATACATCATCTTTCGCGCTTCCGAAGTGAAAGATCTTGCTGTCGATGAACCCCCGCCGCGCCGTAGTGTGCACGATGATCCTGCAGTGCTAGGGGTACGTGTCTCGTTACTTGTGTTATATCACCGCCGTTCCGTGTGTGATGATGCATTACGGATGTAAAAAAGAGTCAAATGACTCGCATATCCGAGAGCGCATATACCTCGTGTGGATACTTCCGTTGCCTTCCTTCTGACACTTCTATTCTGAACCCATATATCTCTGACGTTTGTGCTGACGTGCGGCGTTAGGCGTCTGCACCTGGGATAGTACCACCCCAGTACCCGCCCTATGGTTCTCCGTATCAGCAGCAGGCAGTCGTTCAGCCACCTCCGACACAACCGCCACCTGTACCGTACCCCCCGCAGCAGCCACACATGGTTCCAGAGGTACCTCAGCCATCCCCAGTCGCGGCTGTACCTCCGAGTGATGCTCCAAGCACGAGCGCCAATGGACGTCGCCCTACCAACCCTGTACAAACAGCCGCTGCATCCCTCGAGTCTGTTGAACGTGCGATTGGGGACTTGCGTGGAACGAACGGACCCGTTGGCAGAGGGGGTCGCCGTGGACATCACGGCGGTCATGGACCGACGGTCAAGGCAAACGAAATCAAAGTCCCGACAACAGACTTTGATTTCCAGAGTTCCAATGCACGTTTCGACAAGTCTGCGATCGTGCCCAAGAAGAGCAAGGACACGGAAGGCGAGGGTGCGACATCCGATGGAGGGGCGGATACACCAAACCAGGAGGAAGAAGCCAAGGAACGCGCATATAACCCACAAAAGTCCTTTTTCGATTCGTTGTCGTCGTCGACACAGTCTGCGCCGCCGCCCTCGAGGGGAGGAGCTGGTCGACGGGGTGGAGGACGGAATCGGAGAGAAGAAGAGCGGGAGAAGAATGTGGCGACGTTTGGAGAACCTGGAGGTGTTGGATTGATGGGGCCGGGTGCGTATGTCGGTGGGTGGGGAGGCTATGGTCGGAGGGGTGGACGACCACGTCGGGGCGCGCCTGCCGGTAGCCGCTAGTCTTTTTGTTTGTTTCGCAAGACAAAGCGAGGAGGGATTTTGTATCACGGAGGTTGGCGAGGTGCAGAGGTCCCTTTTTCTTTCTTTCTTCGAATGTACGCCATTGGTGCCTGTGTCTGAAATGCCTTGAACATTTCTGAGGTGGTACATAATGGAGCTGACGCATCATTGATTCCATGCCATCACCAGCTGGCCAAGTCCACACTCCAACTCTCGGAGCCGGAAACGCTGAAAAGATGTGACTAGTACCCATCTGAGAAGGCTAACTATGATCTTGCCAGTCTCTTTTGTGTTCTCGTCGTGCAATCCTCCGACCGATAGCGTGGATTGCATGTTCGATCGTCCTGCAAGCGTTCCTACAAGTTTTTCCGGGAGACGGAGGGGATCGATTTCGTGGCAAGAACACCGCGTCCAACGGCACGGAGACTAGGAACAGTCAAGGGCAGGGCGGAAGGTGAGCGCTTGAGCAGTGTCACTTGAAGGTACCGAATACATTATAGTCGAATTCTCAACATGTCATCCCAGTCGAGACTAGCGTCAACTCGGACAACTTCACATGACTACGACCTACGTGGACAAGTTATACGTGACGAGTTCGTTTCGTCGACATGCTCAATCCCTTTACCTTCTTGGCGCTCTGGATCATTGTTCGAGTTGTCTGATATGACCGCTTGTCAAGTATCGCAAAAACTTGCCCAGTAGAATGCGTATTCGCAAGTATCACATCATTTGTCTGTCATTGACAGTGACGACACTTGGCAGGGAGTAGTCTCGAATTCTAGTGGGTTGCGTAGAGCGGGGCCGAATAACTAGATGGATGACCTGTAGACCTAATCCTAACCTGATCGAGTTAATGTCAAGGTCAGTCCCTGCTCTTCCATTTCATGTCTGTTTCACAGACGTGCTAATCGCTCGTCAGTTTTGCTTCTCGGAACCAATGAATGAGGGCATTGGAATGGCCGTGCCGCATGTGCAACTTGTGGTTGAAGATCGGTAGCCTCGCCTCCATCCATTTGAATGCGGTTCCCCGACACTACCCACATTGAGGATGGTCATCGCATTGTTTTCTTTTTTCACTTGCGAATAATAATGTAACCATGTCGTCGAATCAATCAGTGTCAGACCGTGCCGTGCACTAGTCACGTAACATCATCGTCGGATTTCAGATGAGCTAACCACTAATCTTGTTGCAGCAGGTTTATCATAGTGGCACGCTAGTTAAGGAGATGTATTCGAGGCAAGAGTTGGGTAAACTGATCAAATGGTTTTGTTAATTTGCTGACAGCCTGTGGACGCCAGTGACGTTCCTATCTTACAGTATCTTCTTTTGTACATTTGGAATCCCCCGAGTACTAGGCTACATCCGGCGACTGCAGCCGTATCGCTGGGTATCATAAAGGTTGCTCATGTCTTGATCAATCCGAGCTTGCATCAACTCACTCATGAACCTTCTTTTGTTTGTCCTCCCGCCCGTGCTTGGATATTTCCTTGTAGCCTTGTTGGCTGTCTCCCGACAAACACACACCCTTAGAATTGCATTATGGCCAGCTGTCACGTTTTTTGCCTACCGCGCAGCGGTTTCTGTGGATATGTCTTCTGACGATCCCAATACAAAGAATTTGAACGCCTTCATTGTGGTGAGTATTTCTTTCTATACCAGCTCTACGTAGATCGCGGATTCATGGTCCGGTTCATATCCAGGTTTTGATGCTCGGGATAATCATCCGTACTTTCGACTGGTCATTAGAGAAAGAGCCGCTCTCGCGAGCCCTGCACCCTGCCAAGGGTCCCAGATCAACCCTTGTGGACGTCCTTGACCTTGCCACGTCTTTGCGTGGTCATGGCTGGGATTGGTCGCGCGGAGTGTACACCCCACGTGAAACCCGACCAGCTAACCGAAGAGGATTCGCATTTCATGTAATTTTGTCTGGGGCCTTCCATGCCCTCTTCTGTGGCGTCCTTTACAGTGCCATCCGGTCTTTTTCTCCTACTACAGGACTCGGGACTCCATCTGGGGGGTTCTATCTTTGACGAAACGCTCCCATTCTACGTGCGGTATCTCCGAGGAAGCATTATCTCAACCATTGTCGCATGCGCGGACTATGCTGCCATCCAGACGTGCTATGATATCTGCACCATCATTGGGGTGCTCATCTTTAGGCAGGATCCCGCACAGTGGCCTCCAGCTTTCGATGCCCCGTGGAGCGCAACATCACTGAGCGATTTCTGGGGACGCAGATGGCACCAGTTTTTCCGCCGCATATTCCTCATCCACGGCGGTTATCCGCTCTCCTTCGTTCTAGGCAAGGCGGGTCTTGTTATCGGATCATTTCTTTCCTCCGGGGTTCTTCACCACATTGTCATGCTCTCGCTTAACGACCGGTCAGAACTGTGGCGAGCGGTAGTTGGGTTTGGGATGATGGCACCGGTTATCCTCGTCGAACAGGCGTTGCGGCAGTGGACGGGAAGGAAGGTGGACGGGACGGTGGGGTGGGTTTGGACGATAACGTGGCTCTACGTGTGTGGAAACCCAATCGTCGATGCGTTTGCGAGAGGTGGCGTGTTTGGGCATATGAGTATTGTTGATCGTGTGGTGCCAGGACGGGCAGTGATACATGGTTTGGTGACGAATGTCGATGCTTGGTTGCGTGCGATGTAACGATAGAAGATGCTTCTTTCGCTCATCGACCGAATACGAGGTAGCTCTCGCAAGAAAGGCAGTGTCATCGGGGGTAGCAAGATGCATGTACGTGGTACGGTTTCAAGATCTCAAATGATGTGCGCGTCATTTCAATCAAGCGTTTGATGCAACTATCAAAAGTCCTGGAAAGCCTGTCGATGTGAAGACGGTTTCCACTCCTCATTATCATAAATGGCATGCGACCAAAGATAAATTATGTGCACCTGGGAAGTGAAACGCCGCGGGTGCCACTGGCGGCCCCGAAAGTCGCTCAAGGATATAGCGCAACATAGGGCATCGAATGCAGGTGGTCATTGAGAGGAGTCTTGACCAAGGACAGGCATGGCGGGTATCGTAAGTAGGTCACAAGCCAAGTTAACTGCTTGACGGCGTAGACTGCGAAGACAGTAAGAAATGTATTCGCTCGGAGTTACCGCATTAGAAATGGATCGGAATATTATCAAGGATAGTCGATCTTTCAGGGATTGTCAAGTGACCCGCTAGCGGGGAATGTTCTCAAACTGTAGTGGTTCGTATATGGGGGCTGAACAACGCGGAAGCTATGCAAGCGAAACTAGGTCAGCTGGTCATTGTCGGAGAAAGCGCCTCAAAGAGAAGAGTAGGAACTCCAATCGAGTCGGTACGCTCGAGCCAGTGAACAGGAGCGGTGCCCAAAAAAGGAAATTGAGAGAGTGTAGCAAACTTGTGCTAATCGTACGTCCCTCCCGAAACTCTAGACCCGCAGTCTTGCAGTCGATGTTGCTCTGTCAAACTCGTACGGGTCTAGTACGGTATGTGGAAATTTGTAAGGTGGGTCGACGACGATGACAATGTCGAAATGTCGAGAAGCGACCCAACAGAGGAGTGGGAAAGAAATTCTTCGTTAGGAAGGAAGTTGATCACAGACGATTTCGAGCGATGGCCTTCGACCGGAACTGTGACAGACTATTCTCCAACAGTTATAATACAACAGCGAGACATAACCTCACTTGATCGAGGTAATCTCAAGGTCAGTTTTTCCCACCATCGACGCCCGTAATTCGCGACCACGTCTGTCTCACTTGCATACTAGTCCAGAAGTGCTCCGCCGACTCTGCTCTGAGAACCAATTGGTAAGCTGAACACATCCTGACGAGTCCGTGCTGTACCTGCACGATGTACCCATATTATCGAATCACGCGCTAAGCCCATTAGCACATCGCACATCATTATCATTCAGTTTCAGATGAGCTAATCACTAATCCCATCATGGAAAACTTGTCATGCTGGCACGCTGGTTGAGAAGGATCCGAGTCAAATGTTCAGTAAGGTAAATATAGGACTTTCCGATTTGCTGATGGCCTGCATACTAGTGGCGCGTTTTATAACGTTGGTTGCATTGTACGCCACTTTGGTACAATGTGAGAATGTGAGACTCATTGTACGTCCTATCTTCTTTTATCTTCTTTTGTATATTTGGAATCCCTCAGTGCTAGGCTACATCCAGTGAGACCGGAAACATTGCTGTATAAATGTTGTTCATGTCCTCCCTGTCCCCATCCATTCAAGCTCCACTTAACTCATGACCCTTTTTTCGTTTGTCCTCCCACCCGTGCTTGGATATTTCCTTGTAGCCCTGTTGGCTGTCTCCCGACGGACACACACTATCAGAGTGGCACTATGGCCAGCTGTCACGTTTTTTGCCTACCGTGCAGCAGTCTCTGTGGACATGTCGTCTCACTGTCCTGATACGAAATATTACAACACCCTCTTTGTTGTGAGTGCTTCCTTCCACACCAGCTGCGCAGATAGTGAACTAATGGTCCATTCCGCATCCCAGGGTTTTATGGTCTTCATAATTATCCGTACTTTCGACTGGTCACTAGAGAAAGAGCCACTCTCGCGACCCCTGCATCCTGCGAAGGGTTCCAGATCAGTCATTATGGACGCCCTTGACCTCGCTACAAACTTGCGTGGTCAAGGCTGGGACTGGTCACGCGGGGTGTATATTCCACGCGAAACCCGACCAACTAACCGCACAGGATTTACATTTCATGTCATTTTGTCCGCGGTCCTTCATTCCATCATCAGTAACATCCTTTCTAGTGCCATCCGGTCGTTTTCTCCTAGGGGACTCGGAGCTCCGTCTGGAGGATCTATCTTTGACGAAACGCTCCCATTCTACGTGTGGTATCCCCGAGCATGTGTTATCTCGATTTTTGCCGCATTCGCGGTCTATTCTGGCATCCAGTCGCTTTACGATGTCTGCACCATCGTTGGCGTGCTCATCTTCCAGCAGGATCCTGCACGATGGCCACCAGCTTTCGACGCCCCGTGGCGTGCGACATCACTTCGCGATCTCTGGGGACGCAGGTGGCATCAGTTTTTCCGTCGCACGTTCCTCATCCAGGGCGGTTATCCACTCTCCTTTATCTTAGGCAAGGCGGGTATCGCTATCGGGTCATTTATTTCCTCTGCGGTCTTTCACCACTTTGGAGTACTCCCACTCAACCACCGGGCAGAGGCGTGGCGACTGGTGGTTGGGTTCGGGATGATGGCACCGGGTATCATCGCTGAATATGCTTTTCGGCAGTTGACGGGAAGGAAAGTAGGCGGGGTGGTGGGGTGGGCTTGGACGATGGCGTGGTTTTCTGTGTGGGGAAACGTGATTATCGATGCGTTCGCGAGGGGTGGGGTGTTTGGGCATATGGAGTTTGTTGATCGTGCGGTGCCAGGACGGGCAGTGATACACGGTTTGGTGACGAATTTTGATGCTTGGTTGCATACGATGTAACGATAGAAGTTGATTCTTCCGCTCGCTTTATTGAATACGGGCAAGAAGGCAGTGTCGTCGATGATAGAAGGTGCATGTACGTTGTACAGTTTGAGGATCTCCAATAATATACGCGTCATTTCACTCAAGATGTTTTACACCACTACCAAGGATCCAAGCCTGTGAATAGAGTTTCCGTTCCTTGTTATGTGGTATGTAACCAAACACCGACACCCAGACATCTAGTCGACAAGGTTCACGCAGCCAAATATTTTGCGAACCCTTCAATGATCACGCTGCCCCACAATGTAAGCCACGCCATCGTCCAAATCCACCCTAGTACTCCGCCTACCCGCCTACCCGTCAGCTGGTGAAATGCACGCTCGATAAGGATACCGGGGGCCATCATCCCAAATCCAACAAACATCCACCACATTTCCATCCGGCTGTCGACTGTGATGAGTGGGATGTAGTGCATGACCGCTGAAACAAGGAACGCCTCGATAATGATGCCTGTGCGACCAAGAACGATGGAAAATGGGTAACCACCGAGAGAAAGGAATGTGTGGCGTAGCATCTGGTGCCACCGGCGTCCCCAAAAGTCGCTCAAGGATGTAGCGAACCATGGGGCGTCAAACATGGGAGGCCATTGAGCAGGGTCTTGTCCAAGGACGAGAATAGCAGGTACAGTGTGTAGGTCATAAGTCAACTGCAGCATGGCGTAGACTGCAAAGGCAGTGAGAATTGTAATGATGCTCGCTCGGAGGTATCGTGTTAGAAATGGAAGGGATTCATCGAAAATGGTCGGTCTTTCGGGGGTGGTTCCCATCCCTACAGAGACCAGCATCAGGATTGCTTTTCGCAAGGGACCGCATATCAATGCATGTAAAACCGCAGAAAGGACCGTAGCGAAGACGAATGTTTTGCGATGAGATGAACGTGTTTCATGCGGAATGTACAATCCACGAGACCATTCCCAACCGTGACCACGAAAGTTCGATATGAGGTCAAGCGCGTCCATGATAGTTGATGGAGTGTTATTCGCCGGACGAAGGTGTCGCACGAGAGGTCCCTTTGCAAATGCCCAATCAAGAGTGCGGGAAGCAGTGGAAAACATGAAGCCCTAGATGAAGAAACCTGTGTGAGTCTGTCCTCCGAAGAAATTTGAAATGTTTGTGTTGAAAGGCTGGGACGCTTACCACGAAGTTAGTATGGAGTATTTTTTGCTCCATCCTGCCGTGTGACATGTCAATGGAAAGTGCTGCACGCAACGCCAACAGTGCGGTGAGAGGGCATAGTGCGATACGAGCAGCGCGTGTGTGAGGTGTGACAGCCAATAGCGCAGCTACGAAGGTGCAAACCAACGGGGGGAGGACATAAGATACAAACGTGGTGCCGTCGATAGGGATTTTAGTTGACGGAACACCTAGGGCACTCCGTAAAGACAACACAGCGAAGGATCCCAGGGTTGCAAAGGGCATATGTATGGTCGGCGAGTCGTCTGGATTGTCCCCGCGGTTTTTACTTAAGAGTGAATCTTGGACACTGCCTCATCTTGCCAAGCATCGGACAACCGCTGGCCATGTTTTGTGACCCGTGATTACCCGACGAATCGACGGTTTCCTCCGTATGAAGGCCAGGCTGGACAATCGTGTGCTCCCGGAAGAAGGTTATGTGTACTTGCCAAAAGTTTTGCTAAACAATTTGTAGTTGTGCTCGATTCAGGACCCCGAATTACATGCCTAAGACAGAAAGTGACGGTCACGGTTATTGCCACTTCTGACACTTCCTCTGGCGACGTCTCCAGTACATACATGATCGACGAGTTTCATTCCCAAACAGTCACGACACGCGCGGTCTGGTCCGGCGAGCGCAAAGGCCGTTCTAGTCTGACCGACTTGTCTAGTCGCTCCGTTTCATTCGTCCATGAAGGAATGGTGGGTAGGGATGGTCGATGAACCTTTTCGAATATTTGTTGCGTGGTTTTGATGGTCCAAGTTCAACTATGCTCGTACTACGCGATGTTAGGTATTACCAATTTGGTTTGTTCCAACTTCCCGGCGAAGCGAAAAGCAACGAGGAGACGAGGCGCTCGTCCGGAGACTTTTTTTCATAATAAATTCGACGAAACGCGTTGTGCCAGGTATCTGCTCGTCGTCTTCGTCCCAAGTTGGTTCTGATCTTGGGTTTCACAACTTTCACCCAAGCCTTGGCCCAAGCGGTCGTTTCACTTGAGTGCCGAAAGCAACATGTTGCTGTCACCTGACTCGTTCGGACTCGAGTTCACTAACAGCCAGTGTCAGCCACCACCGTGTCATGCCGGTCCACCGTGAAACGATGATGGAGTCAACATGTCATCTCCACAGCTTTAGTTCCACGGTCGTAGAAAGTAAATGGCCGGTCAGTCCTCGACCCTATCTGTTCGTTTAACCCCTCCACACTCCCGCTTTGCAACATGTCCCATACTCACCAGGACGAGACTTCTGCTCTATCCGGATCCACTACCACACTCAAGCCTCTACGTGACATCCAGTGTGCACTTACCAGTGAATCTACCGCCGCTACAAAGCATGTGTCCGAGTTGCCTTACACGTCTGCTCCTCCACAAACCCTTCAAGACATTCGACACGACATTGGAAAGGAGACGAATGGACGTTGGTTGGGTGCGATGCCTATCGATACCTTCCTTGGTAAATACGTCCCTGCCACCAAGGAGCCGTTGCCGGACCTGCCCGACGATCCATTCGAGAACGTCCTTTAGATATGGCGAAATAGACGCGCCCTCAAGAGTCAGAACATAACGAAACAATTACATCTCCAAAAGCCACTACTTTAATCAAAGCACCTATGATTTTCTACTATATCGTCCAGCGGGATCATGCTCGATTACTCCTTGCTTTTTTTTTCAGGTATGGGAAGAGGGCAGCGAGCTGACATTGCAGGGATGACGAAGACCGAAACTGTTTAGAACTATTTAGGATTGTTCCTTGTTGGAAACACAACGAAGATAACTGAAAAAAGGGATGCCCACTCTGTTCATCCATCCCAGAATACTCCCCACCATTATCTGGCGCCCCCGACTGCCCTCATCGTTCCGTGGTCCTGTAACGCAAACAGTGATAGTAAAAGTTGAAGCTGGTTTGGGACTGCAAGTGATAAGTGAGATGGTATTCATTATTTCAAGATCTCCTATCACCTAAAATTATACACATATTCGCGTTATTTCAGTCAAAGAATCGTACACACACTTCAAAGAATACATGACTCGTACGAGAGTATCCGTTCCTTGTTAAATGGTATGTAACCAAACGTCGAAATCTGCCACCAAACGGTTCACCGATATCTGCACTGGCAACATGCTATCGACAGAGTTGGCACAGCCAAACATCCCCCCTCTTGCCAACCCTTCGATGATTAAGTTACCCCACAGTATAAGCCACGTCATCGCCCACATCCACCCTAGTACCCCGCATACGCGCCTGCCCGTTAACCGATAAAATGCCCGCTCGGCGAAGATACCGGGGATCATCACCCCAAACCCAACCAACATCCACCAAATCTCGATCTTGCTGTTGAGTGTGATTGCTACGAAGTGGTGTATGATTGCAGAAACGAGGAACGCCCCGACAAGGGCGCCGGTGCGACCAAAGATGCTGGAGAGCGGGTAACCACCCAGGAAGAGGAATGTGCGGCGTAGCAGCTGGTGCCACCGGCGACCCCAAAAGTCGGTCAAGGACGTAGCGCGCCATGGGGCGTCAAATAGGGGAGGCCATTGAACAGGGTCTTGTCCAAGAACAAGGATGCAAAGTATCGCACATGAATCGTAATTCATCTGCATGGAGGTATAGATCATCCAGGCGGCAAGAGTTGTAATGATGCTAGCTCGGAGGTATCGCACTAGGAGAGGAAGGGAATCATCGAATATAGTCGACCCTTGGGGAATGGGTCCCATTCCCACCGGAGCCAGTGTGAGGATGGCTCTGTGAATGGCACCACATATCATGGAATGTGCGATCGCAGAAAGGAGGGCACACAAAACAAATGTTTTGCGATCGGTTGGACGTGTTTCCCGTGGCATGTACAATCCACCGGACCATGTCCAGCCATGACCACGAAAGTTTGAGACGAGGTCGAGCGTGTCCATGATAGTTGACCGAGAGCTATTCGCTGGGCGGAGGTGCCGCACGAATGGTCCTTTCGGCAACGCCCAGTCAAGGGCGCGGGCGGCAGCGAAAAACATCAAGAACTGGAGGAAGAAACCTGTTTGAGTATCTCCGGAGATATTCGTGTCGAAATACACTCGCCATCAACGTAATGTTCATACCTTTCCGCTCGATCCTGTCAAGTGATGCATCCACGGAAAGTGCTGCACGCAATGATAAGAACGCGGTGGGAGGCCACAATGCGATACGGATAGCGCGCGTATGAGGTGTGACGGCCAACAGTGCTACTACGAAGCTGCAAACCAACGGAGGGAAGACATACGATGTGAATGTGGTCCCATCGATAGGAATTTTAGCTGACGGAACACCAAGAGCATTCCGCAAAGACAGCATAATGAAGGACGCAAGGGACTCGGACATACGGTTGAGTCCCACGGATTGTCTTGGGGTTTTAAAAGGTCATCAGCGAAGATCGGACTGTGCCTCAGGCTTCCTGCCAAGCGTCGAACAATCGCCGGTCATGCTTGTGGTGTAATCATATTGCTCGACGAATCGACGGTTTGTCCCATATGGAAGCCTGGATAATCGTGCTTTCTCGGATGAAAGAATGTACCGAAAATCTTGCTAAACAGATTGTAGTCAACACGGTGCCCGAACAGTTCCAGAGTCTGAGAAACCCCAATACGGCCATATTAGAGTAGGTTTCAATGTTGACGTCGTCGATTTTTGCAACTTTGCGCTCGTACATGCCGCGGTGTTGACACCTGAACACTCCCAGTGACTGAGTGCCTAACAGCTCATACGTATCCGACAGATCTGATCGATGATCGTTTGCCCACGGACCGATCTGGCGGTAGCAAGTGCGAAGCCCGCTCGCGTCGACTGACTGTCTAGCATTCGGTTTTCATTCTCTCCGACGACGCGGTGGGAGGGAATGGCTAATGGGTCGTTCGATATTCCATGTTACCCGAGATGGACCATTTGAGGATTGTGATTGAACTTGCAGTGACAGACTCTATCGATATGCGGTGGACGTACTTCAACATGGACCAGTACCACGGTGGGGCCTTGCCGTGACAAACGCAAATGGGTGCTACTAGGAATCATACATATCAGTGAACCAGCAGCCGAGCTCAGGAAACCACAAATACCATTCTGCTGCCGAACGACCAAGCTTACCTTCATTCTATTTGCGTAATTCCATTAGGGCGTCGGTGTTAACTATAGTATGCTGTGCTTAACGTAATGGTTTGAAACCCCCCTTTTTTGATTCTGGAACAAGTTTTCATTGCTCAGATGGGCCTGCAGATATAATCGATTGATCAATGGGTACCGGGTATCCAGTGTTTCAAGATATCCAATAGCTCAGGAGAATATCCATATGGTTTCAATCAAGGTTGATAAACCACGGTCCACTGCCAAGAATCCGAACTTGTAGGATGTTAGGTACGTAACCAAACATCGAAATCTACCACCAAATGCTCTACGGGTATCCGCACTGGCAGCATACTGTCCACAAAGCTCGCGCAGCTAAACATTCCCGCTCTTGCGAACCCTTCGACGATCACGTTACCCCACAGGGTAAGCCACGCCATCGTCCAAAGCCACCCTAGTACTCCACCCACGCGCTTTCCCATCAAACGATAAAACGCCCGCTCGAGAAGGATACCAGGGGCCATCATCCCAAATCCAACCAACATCCACCACATCTCCATTTGGCTGTTGAGCGTGACGAGTGCGACGTGGTGCAAGACTGCCGAAGCAAGGAACGCCCCGACGACCATGCCCGTGCGACCAAGGATGAAGGAAAGCGGGTAACCACCGATAGAAAGGAATGTGTGGCGTAACAGCTGGTGCCACCTGCGGCCCCAAAAGTCGTTCAAGGATGTAGCGCACCATGGGGCGTCGAATACGGGAGGCCAGTGAGCGGGGTCGTGTCCGAGGATGAGAATGGCGGGAATCGTAGATAGGTCGTAAACCATCTGCATGACAGCGTAGATTGCAAATGCAACCAGAATTGAAATGATGCTCGCTCGGAGGTATTGCGCTAGGAAGGGAAGGGATTCATCAAAGATAGTCGATCCCTCGGGAAC
The DNA here is from genome assembly GCA_038093095.1 of Boletus insuetus. NCBI lineage: Eukaryota > Fungi > Basidiomycota > Agaricomycetes > Boletales > Boletaceae > Boletus > Boletus insuetus. The sequence continues at coordinate 3,383 of JBBPRQ010000286.1, read as the reverse complement.
GGATCCCACTCCCACCGGAGCCAACATCACGATTGCCCTGTGGAGTGCGCCACATATCAAGGTATGAGCAATCGCAGAAAGGAAAGTATAGAAAACGAATGTTTTGCGATCAGTTGGACGTGTTTCGCGCGGAATGTACGATTGAGAACGGGACCATTCCCAACCGTGACCACGAATGTTTGAGACGAGATCAAACGCGTCCATGATAATTGACGAAGAGCTAGTATTTGTAGGGCGGAGATGTCGGACGAGTGGCACTTCCGCCAATGCCCAGTCAAGGGTACGAGCAGCAACAGAAAACATGAAGAGCTAAAGGGAACCTGTGTGAGTTCGCCCTCCAAGGCTGTCGAAGATGTTCGTGTCGAATGATACTTACCACGAGATCAATGTTGAGGAATTTTCGCTCGGACCTCCCTTGTGACATGTCCACAGAAAGTGCAGCACGCAATGCCAGCAACGCGACAAGGGGCCATAATGCGACCCGGATTGTGCGCGTCTGAGGCGTGACGGCCAACACCGCTACTACAAAGTGGCAAACCAGTGGGGGAAGAACATAGGATAGCAACGTGGCGCCGTCGATAGGAAGTTTGGCTGACGGAATACCAAGGGCATTCCACAGAGACGGCACAGCAAAGGACACGAAACTGGACATGATGGAGTCCTCTGGATCGTTCTACCCTTGAAAATTTATATACAAGCTGACCCTTTCCCGAGTGGCCATATGTTCGTACCTGACGTGATCGCTTGGCGACTTCTACGGCCTCTACCGAGACAGACTCCGATTGGAGGACAGCTTACCCATAAAAGGAAATGTTTAGCGAACTAGCACCCCTGGACCCACAAGCATGTTTAGTCGATTAACTGGACGAACAAGAAAAGGAGGTAACAAACTGTATAGCAATCGAACAGGAGACTACTGTAGGTTACACGTCTGAAGGATACACAGAATTGCTTCAATTTGCTTGTTATGGTGCGAAGCTGACAATTTAGAAAGTCAGACCTGGACCTTTCGGGTCCAGGAACTGTTTGTCCGTATTCATCTTTACCTTAAGTGCGGGTTGCCCAGAGGGCAGTGGAATAAAAGGAAATAGAGGGCTGCGCTGGCTGTTGCTCCTGGTGACGCGTGACGCTCCACGTGCAGACTCGTGCTTCTTGTACCCACACTTGCGCTTTCGCGCGATGGTGCCTCAGCAGAGCTCCCGCACGAAATCGATCCCCCGGGATCCAACTGCGCCGCATTATGCATAATAGGTCCGAAATGTCGCTCTGAATCAAGTCTCTGTGAAACTACTATCGACGCTCAAACACTCTGGCTCTTCAATGCCAGAAGAAGTAGGCGCCTTCGGATTAGTTTATCACCCGGATTGGACATGCGGTGCATATCTGATCGTGATATCACATTCATACATGCCCGTGCGGTATCAAGACGGGGATCCTAAAATTGCCATATCTTGGTCTTCTTCTAATTCGTCGTACGGCCACTACCTCAACTGCCTTCAAGCTCAAGGTACAGGACATTACCCATGCGTGGAAGCGGGAATTTATCTAGGTCCTGGGAACGCAAGGCTTTGGGGTCGAATGGCGCCAAGGCAGCGAACCAGTCTGAGTTTATCTCGGCTTTTCATACCATCATAGAACGATGGAACAGATCACGTATCTACACAGCACTGTACAGGAGATACTAATCATACATGATGGTAAGTGTGTTCAGTGTCCTGTGCTAGCATTTACCTGGTACATTCCGACAGTATTTATTCCTAACCCTTTAAAGCCTCAATGCTACACCTCTTGCCCTACATTTTCGTCTCTTTATTGCCGTAGTCGTCGCTGTTCGCCCGTGTTCGCCCCACTCACACCAACGAATCATGTCATCTGAGGTGCAATCAGCCTTGGCACAGTTACAGTTCAACGATTATATCTCCCGTTAGTCATTTACGGTTGTGGTTGATTGAAATCTGACCCCCACTTACATGTTGTAGTGGTGCTCGTGACTGCAGTTATTTACGATTACTGTACGCCATCCAGTTTACTCCATTCCGGCATGCTGGGTAACCACCACGCCTTTAGGCCTCACAATTTTGAAAGAGGTAACTACATCCCAGCGTTCTATATTCAGAAGATTTTCTTGCAGTTGACGACTTTCATTGACATAGGTTACTTACATTTGGGTTCGTAATCGATATCCTTCAAAAGGTGCATGTATTCAACAGTATGCTCCTGTGATAGAAAAGACCTTGGACAAGGGTCTCTACGCTGTTTCTTCTTGTGAGTATCCTGGCGTTCAATTGCTTTGCAGCGCATATTAAACCTCAAGCATATACTAGATTCGTTATTCGGGTTGTCTTAGTGCCATGTGAGTTAATACCTGCTAGTAAGTGTGTCAAGTTTGATGTCAAATCCATTCCGAAGCACGTCAGCGTTTGGTATGTTCATGGTATCAGATCGAAATGAATTAAGTTGACAAACGTGCATTAAGTCGGAAGTACTTTCATGCCAGGCTCGGTGAAGGTGCGACATTCGTCACTGTATCTCTCGTCGATCACTTAACCGCACACGGAAACCACCTCGAATGATATAGACGTAAGTAACTAGTTCCGCATTTGAGAGCCCCCGAGTATTGACATGGTCTGATAGCTGTGCGTGTTTCCGAACGACCATTCTCGAACCTAAACTAACCTTGGATATTTTCGAGGCTATATTGCTTATACTTTAAGCAGGTGGGCTCATGGGATTTTCTGGATGGCTGTCGATAGTGAGTATTTGCTATCATCCACACCTTGACGAAACCTGATGATGATAATGATTGGAGTGGCAATGGTTCTCCGCGTGTATGCGATGTACAACCGGTCAAAGATTATTCTGGGTGTTCTCCTTGTGATATACATCCCCGAGGTAGCCACTCTCTTCGTTAGTGCCAGCATCTACAGCGATTCAAACTATAGTAAAGGTATGTCACGAATGAAATTGACTGGTCCACTGTGTCCTTTACGAGGCTCTGTCATCCAGTGCTGCTTACCCAACCCTTCGACATCACGGCTTGCGATATCACGGTCGGCAAACCAACGTGGAACATTGCAGCCTCGATCATCCAGTGCATTCTGAGTACTGTTCTGTGCATCTTGGTGGTCGCCTGGTTCGCGAGGGACTCGCTACAGATGCATCAAGCAACGAGGAGTTGGAAGGTGAATAAATACATTACACTTCTCGCCAGAGATGGTCTTTTCTATTGCCTTGCGTACGTCTCCCCGTCTTATTTCGTTTCCTACCGGCATAGCAAACTCATTAAAAAAACACCATGCTCAGCACCTTCTCGAATAGTCTACTCACCCCGCTTTTTAATGCCTCCCTTATCAACGGCCAGGAGTTCCCGGGCGTAGTGCTGC
>JBBPRQ010000285.1:0-39440 GCA_038093095.1 Boletus insuetus | reverse complement strand
CCCTTCCAAGTATCGGTATGTCCAAGTCTCACAGATCCTCTCGTCATCGGCGATCACGCCTCCTCGCGCGCATGTCCACTCCCCCACCCCGCTCTGATGCCATTATCGCGTCCTCAGTCATGTATTTGGTCAAGCAGCGAAGAGAGAGCACGGATACGATAATGTCAAAGTCTCTTCCAGCGCCTGGGACACCAACCTGATCGCCGCGTCTACGGTGTGTGCCATCTGCTCCAATTGCAGAATAATTGCTCAATCCTTGTACAGCGCTACATCAGTGTAAACTGGTCTGCATCTGGTGGGGGTGCTTTTGCCGTACTTCCGCTCCCATCCCCATTTGGTCCAACTATCCATGACATTCCCTCGAAGCTCCCCGACATCATCCCCCTCGCCCGCACCCACACGGCGGCAGTGCTGGACACCGCCTGGTCACCTGCTAATGACACTCTTGTCGCTTCCGCCTCCGAAGATGGTACTTCTCTCCTCTGGAAAGTCTCTGACAGCCTCTTCGAAGATTGGACCTCGGATGCTTGGGAGCCACATGACCTGGAGCCCGTCGCAAGGGTCGACGTAAGCCCAAAGAAAGTCGGCCATGTTCTTTGGCATCCAACTGCTGCCAACGTTCTCGCAACTGCATCCGGCGAGCATCTCGTAAAACTCTGGGATCTTGCTGATCCGTCGCGCCCTCGCTCCATCCTGAACAGCCACGGTGATACCATACAGTCCCTCGCGTTTAACCTGACCGGAACGATTCTTGCGACCACTTGCCGAGACAAGAAACTTCGTCTCTTCGACCCGCGAACAGGTGCTGACCCCATCCGTGTCACAGAAGGCCATGGTGGTATCAAAGGCACCAGAGTCATCTGGATGGGAGAGCACGATCGCATCGCAACAACTGGCTTTAGCAAGATGAGTGACCGGCAAGTCAGCATCTGGGAAACCGGTGGACTCGGAAACGTGAAAACCCTCACGATCGACCAGAGCGCTGGGGTCATGATGCCATTCTGGAGCGACAATGGCATTCTGTTTCTTGGTATATTTCATTATTTCCTTGTGTTTGCTGTATTGACTGATTGCTTCCAACGATAGCCGGCAAGGGGTATGTCCTTTGTACTGGACATCAGGTTATTGCTGAATCTGTCTGAACAGAGATGGAAACATCCGGTATTATGAGTACGAGTCGGACTCGTTGCACTCCCTCGCGGAATACTCGACTTCAAACCCTCAGCGTGGCATGTGCTTCCTTCCTAGACGTGCGCTAGAAGTCTCCGAGTGCGAGATTGCCAGAGCATTCAAGGTAACTAGTGGTGGAGTGGAACCAATCCCATTTATCGTTCCTCGCAGGGTGAGTATCATAGCTCATGCGGCTATGTCTATGTCCACACGACGCTGACGTGTTCCACCCATCTCAGGCTGATTCCTTCCAGTCGGATATCTACCCACCTGCCCCATCTTCGGAGCCATCCCTGACTGCTGCCGAATTCTTCGCAGGAAAGACGGCCCCGTTAAACCTTGTTAGCCTGGAGAATGGCACTGTCTTTGCCAGTAATGATGCACCACCCGCGACAGCTGTGGTTTCTGCCTTGCCACCAGCACCAGCACCAGCACCAGCTCTATTGGCTGTCAATGAACCAACGTTCGCGCCCGCTGTGACAAAATCAGCGTCGACAACTCCTGCACGTGCCACTTCGCTCCCTGCCAACACAACAACCGTAGACCCTCCCGAAGGCAACGTGCGTCCTTTTTTCATCTGAACTTCGATGGCAGGTCTGACATTCACTGTCTTCAGAGAAATGCTCTGCTCGAGGAGGAAGTTGAGCAGCTAAATGGGGATCTGCGGGAAGCCAGACAAAAGATCCGTAACCTTGAGCTTCAAGTGGAAAGCTTGAAGGCTAATGCGAAAAAAGCTGCGCAAACACTGATGGAGGGATAGATCTGGGCATACCTAGGATAGAAGGCGGGATTTGTTATATTTTTTTCTTTGCATGTAATTCCTGACTTGATGTATCCCTGATACTTATTGCACACGAGGCTCGCTGCATGGATGCGTTGGTGGAGCAGAGTGACCGTCTAGTCGACGCACGTGCGACTCTGAAGCGGGTAATAAGCGGCGCCTGGCTTCGATTCCGGCCCTAGCCTGGGCCAAGTAGTCATTCACCGTCATCGACCTGCTCGCTCCCGTTCAACCTCCTTCAGCTTCAACGGTCTTCGTCCAACCCGGGGTAACTTCGGCGTACACATCCAGCTCGCCCATAGAGTCTGTGTCTTATCGGCACTGACTCACGCACAGTTGGACACACGCGGTCCGCAAGGAGTCACTCCAAAGTGTCTCCTGAGCAGACCCGTCCAACTCGATCTTAGTGCTGCATGACTGTCCTCCATGTCTACTTTACCCTTCGCAACCAGCAAGCATTCCAGCGTCTCCTCGAGCGAGACCGCTCGGTTGCCAACCCGCAGTCCGGCCAGAGCGCAAGTGCTGGCAAATCGTGGACGCGCAAGAACATCGCCTCTGCTCTCGAGGTGAATGCTTTTGACGATCTCGGTCGCACGGTGTTGCATCTCGCGTGTACATCCACCGACCCCGCGAGCTTGGAGTATGCACGCATGCTCCTCGCGCACCCGTTCATCAATGTCAATTTACCCGACAAGGAGAATCACTGGACTGCGCTCCATCGCGCATTGTATGCGGGCAATATTGAGGCTGCGTGAGGATTATGCTCTCTTTTTAGGCTCTGGCTAGTCTGCTCACTTCAGCCGTGATAGGATCATGCTACTCAAGCGCATGGACATTGACACGTCCATCAAGGATATGGAAGGGTATACTGCGTTTGATCTCTATAATTCAACCGTCCGAACTGCGAATACAACGTTCCTCGAGGACGGTTATGCCGACCTATTGACGTGGGGTGCAAACCGGTGGGTTCTCTCATGGACAACGGAACCGTGGACTAACCCGTGTATATGCGCATTGTTCGTGATGTCTAGAAACGCCGCTCTAGGCCTCGGTGATAGTAACGATCGTACACACCCAGACCATGTTGTCATTCTCAATAGAGGCGCACCACTTCCCGCCTCTCGTACGCTGGAAGAACGCTTCCGGCCGGTCAAAGTGCGATCGGTTGGCATGTCGAAGTTGCACACAGGTAGGAGGTATACCGTGGGTTCTGGGCCTGATATAATACATGTGCAGTGATTCTTACAGATGAGCCGCGCGACAACGTTCGTTTCTGTGGCTTCGGTAGTGGCGGACGGTATGGATTTTTGTATTTGTCTGTTACGCACGTCGATCCACGTCATCACTTTCAGCCTAGGCACCTATTCTCATACGCTGTATACTCCAACTCCTTTCACCCTTTCCTCACACTCTATTGTATCGGTCGCTCTTGGTCAAGATCATACACTTGCCCTGACAAGTGCAGGTGAAGTCATCACCTGGGGATTAAATCGATTTGCTCAGCTTGGATATGTCATTGAGTCGGGCCAAGGTGGCTCTGCAGACGAGTTCATTCAAACGACACCGCGCAAGATCAGCCATCTGAAGAAAGAGTTCGTCAAGGGCGTTGCCGCTTGCAAAACCGCGAGCGCTTGTTGGTCTGATAGTGACGTGTGGACATGGGGTACGAACAACGGACAACTTGGTGAGATTACTTTTGTGTAGTGAACGTCGAACAAGTTTTTACAAGCGTCGTCTGTATTTCTCCAGGATATAGTAAGACAGCAAGTCCCATCCAAATCCTCCCTCGCAAGGCATCGATCATCACGCAACTAATCCGTGGTATTGCGATGTCGGTCAGTCTCTCTACGCAGTGCGAGGTTGTGCATGGTCAACTGACGACAAGTTTTGGATTACTAGGAGACGGCGATGACATGCCTCTTTATGACTGGGGAGGTTGTGTGCGTATGGAATGGCGGCGTTTCAAAGATCAAGTATGAGAATGGGTACGACCTAATGGTGTATGCTGATATGGTTTTCAGTTTTCCGGCACATGCATTCCCGTCTGACATTTCAATGGTTTATCGCCCGCCTCAAGCCATCCGCGCTCCTGCGATTACAAAGCTCGTTTGCTGTGACGACTTGTTCGCAGCCCTCTCCTCAAATGGCGAGGTATTCACATTCTCTCTCCCTACTGCCACAGAAGCAGAAGGGAGTGCACACGTAGGCGGGAACAGAGGCCTGGTGAAACCCCAGCGTGCATGGGCGTTGAGAAGGCAATTCAGCAGCGTGCGAGTGCGTCGTCTACAATTGGGGCCGTCATATGCTAGACTCAATGTCCTTCTTCTCAACGATAATGGTATGTGCACTATCAGGATGTCGACATTGGCGGCGACGGCGCCCTGATAGTGTGCACGCAGTCAGGACACGTGTTCATTCGCTCTCGCAATCTCAAAGGTAGCACGATGAGTATTGGGACGAAGGCGTTCAAGTTTCAGCGTGTCGCACATATACAACGAGCTGTTGCGGTGTGTGCCAATAGCACTGGAGCCTTCGGTGCCCTTCGAGTCGACTACAAGCCTCCCCCAATCAGCATGGTTGGGCGCCACTTTTCAGCGGACATGGCTGCGATCGCACCTTACATTGACGGAACCACGGCTTCAGCGCGCCAGCACACCAACGTATCGTTGGACGCAAGCATCGGTCCCGACGATGACTTGGAAGACATGTCAGTCCTTGACGACATCGGCGAGGTAGCCAAGTTGATGACTGTCCTCCACGACCAAGTGAATCAAGTGGGGTTGTCCGCGCACATCAACGATCACGGTGCTGACGTCGCCGTACGCATCGGTACCAAATTCGAGATACCAGCTCACCGTGTCATCCTCGCCGCGCGCTGCATGCCTCTTCGTGAGGTACTTGGTGGTGGTGATAGAGCCCTCTGCGACGAGTCGTCCAAGATCTCTGTGGCGTTCACCCCGCAACCAGTTCCGCCGGTACTTCAATTTACGGGAATCACACCGCTTTCGTTGCTTATTCTCCTTCATTACCTATATGCTGATGAAGTCCTCGCGGTATGGGATCGTCGTATCAGATCCCCCTTTGAACTACAGGTTTCGAGCCTGGGCTTGTCAGGGGCGCAAGTGAAAGCGGACCTCGCTTCCCTAGCACAATTGTTATGTCTCCCACATCTAACGACTGCATTGCAGTTCGTCGGCAAACGTGCTGCAAAACCATCCGCAGGCAGTGACTTTCAATGGCTTTTCGATCAGGCACAGCTTCTAGGCTCATTGCGGCGAGACGTCTGCGAAGACCCGCTGGCACCTGACGTTGCGCTACACTTCGCTGACAAGACTGTTTACACACACTCGGTTGTTCTTCGCGCACGATCTGCCTTCTTTTCCGCTTTCTTTTCCGATCTAGACTGGACTGTTCGAAGGAGAGATGATACGGGGGTGCTCGATGTCGAGATGGGACACTACAAGTGGCACGTCATGCAGTTCGTGCTGTCGTTCATCTGCTTTGGTCAGGAGACGATGTTCGAGACACTCGGTGCATCATATTGCGAGTTTTGTAGCAAAGACCACGCTAACCGTTTGTAGAATTCCTCTACAATGTTGACGAGTTGCTCGAATTTATGTTCCTTGTGATATCCGCTGCGGTGAGTTCATCCAATCGTCCCAGTGTCTTCAGAATTGTTAATCTTGTTTTCAATTAGAATGAATTGTTACTGACCCGGCTGGTCCTCCTATGTTCTCAGATTGTCCTCAAGTATCTCAATGTATACAATGCATGTTGCCTACTGACGGACGCTATCCACTTCAACGCCGCAGATCTGGCGGATCGCATCCAAGCCTACATGGCTGCCAATCTCGAGATGCTACTCGAGTCGAGAATTCTCGATGACCTTGATCCTCGAGTGGTACGTAGACTCTCGGAACACGCGCGCGTGGAACAGGCAGTCCAATCACCTATATCTCGGTCCAACAAGTTGGGACGCGTGGCGCTGGAGAAGCACAAGGAATGGCTTGGGTTGCAGGATATTCCGGTTCCCATCATACCCAGCCAGAAACCTTGGTCTGCGAAGGACCCACATAAGATGTCACCATCTAGTTCGGCAAAGAAGGTGACAGGACGACAATCAAGGTTGCATTCGCCAACCACGAGCCCTGCGCTTCGTCCGTCGGCGGGGGATGAAATTTTTGCGATGGATGATACGGATGAAGCACTCTCCCTTAGACTGAATCCAGGGCAGGCGAGTGGAGGTGAGGAAACACATGTTCCGACGGCCACCGTTGGGTCTGCTGCGACGAGATCGGGATGGAAGAAGAGTCCGGCGACCCCGCGGTAAGTAATTCGTGTGCACCCCTTTGCCTTTTATCTTACGTTTATGTAGCACGGACCTCAAGGCAATTATGGCGGAGGCAGAGATTGGCAGGAGGCAGGTGCATACGAAAATGTTCGGCAATGAAGGTTCCAATCCCGGTGCGAGTGTAAGGGTGGGCGTAGGCTCAAGCCCAGGCATCGGGAAGGGTACGAGCGCTGGTCAAGGTGTGGGTCCGTCGCGACTGCCAGGGCCTGCACCTGGGCAACCTTGGCGACCCGACACTCCTCCAGTACCACGTCGCGTGCTGCCAGAGCCTGCGACGCCACCGAAGCCTGAGTTACCGACGCCAAGTCGTACAAGCGCTGCTGCTCGGGTTACTCAAGCCACGCAAGCGAGCCCCGGCCCTTCACAGCCGAGCATGGGTCCGGTCATCACGCCCGTTCGCCAGACGCCAAACGCGCCAGGGCCTGCGAGCACTGGCGGCTGCCCGCGGAAACCATCGTGCGTGCCTGTGCTTTTCTATGTAGCACTCTGTCCATAGCGTGACGGTTGTTGCTTTTGTTTCAGGCTGGGTAGTGCATGGACACTACCACCTGTACAGCCAATAGCGGCGGCGACGATACCTAGTTCGGCGACGACACTTTCTTTCGCAGAAATACAGAAGATGCAAGAGATGCAAGGTACTGCGTCTACGTCAAGGGACAAACGATCGTTGCGTGAGATCCAGGAAGAGGAGACGGCACTTCAGCAAGAGGCTGATTTCTTGAAATGGTGGGCTCAGGAGGAAGAGCGTGTGCAGCTTGAGATGTTAGAGCGGGAGCAGGAGCAGGAGCGCGGCCGTATGGCGGCCAACCGCCAGCACAAGAACAAGGGTGGTAAAGCGAGGCCTCGAAAGTCTAAGGCGGAAACACAGCCAAGCGCAGCTCCATCGAACGTGGCGACCCAGCAGCAGAAGTCGCGTGGCCATTGGAGACCACGACAGAGGGAGGGCGTCAGCGATTAGACACACATCATGGGAACGTATGAAGGATATGGTTTAGATTGCCTTGATGCTATATGGTGAGTGGGCCAACTTTCAAGGTTCGGGATGGTATGAAGTTGCGATAGGTGACATAGAACATATTTTATGACTTACTTTACTTAGGGGGTCGTGGCTATATATTGGACAGTGATCCATATACACCCGATCATGTCTATTGCTAGGATGAACTTGCACTTTCGTCACAAGTTTCCGTCTGTTATGATGCTCATATTTAGTTAACATGACTCTTTTGGTTCAAAGCCTACCAAGAGTCCTTGACATTTGATCCGCATGTCGACGATTTGTTCGCGCGGGGATCACCCACCCTTAAACGCAAGCCTAATACCACTTGAGGGTTTCAGTGGTACAGCCACTTCGTCGAGTCCTGAAGCTGAAGGCTTTGACCACTGGCCACCATCGGTTGCCGTCGTGCATAGCAACTGCCGACTTTAGTGCCTTCTTCCTTTTAATGTCTCCGTGCTGTCGCCCAAGCAGTTGCCAAGGCTATAACGACGAGATTTGAGAGGGGTTGGATAAAGCAAAATGGCACTACTCTGATCCTCGCTGGAGTGTGTTGTTATGTAAATGCGAGGAATAGCCGAAACTTCTGGGAAACTGTGAGATAGGAACATACCTGGAGAGGTCCAGGGAAAGTTCAACTGGTGCGTTGTGAATCGAATTTATGACTCGGGATTGACCATGATATTAATCCGAATACGCCGGAACCCGGAAGCTCAGCAAGCGGTGCATTGCGAATTCAAGGGTTGAGCCCATGTCAAGGCTCGCATACAGCCTCGATATTAATGATGATGATGATTGGTCCTGGGCATGAGGCCGATCAAAGAGGAGGTATGTTGTCTTCGAATATCCGAAGGACGAACCTGATGAGATCGTTGCGAACGCAAAAACCCCTTGACCACGGTGGCTTCGAATGTACTCGGAGCTTCAACTCGCCGAAGGAACTTGTTCGACCACCTTCTCTCAACCCTTCTGTCCGCCTACGGAAGACTGACCTCTCAGAGCGACATTGATATGTGTGTCAAACGGATGGCCGGTGTTTGCGGCCTACAATTTCATTCCCCTACAACTCCACATCGATGTTCCAAGGGATTCTACCTAGCTCTCCTGATAATCGAAGTTTAATTACACGCCCGGCCGGACTCCAAACATTCTATGAATGGTAATCTTCGATTTCTTTGAAGCTCCGTGCTTGCCGTCGGTGGGGAGGAAAAACTACTGTCATCGATTCATTCCCACCCCATAGCGCTGATCCTAGATGCGGCACATTCCTGGCTGTCCAGCGCCATCGAACAACTCAGTACGCAGAGCCCGATCCCGATGCAACTCCGGGCATGTCGGACAGCGACACTGTACGTCTGTTTAAAAATGCGCGTCTTGTCGGCTGCTATCCAGGACGAAACATGGTTATTTTCTCTGCGACATTGAGCGATCGCGACTCACTCACCATCCGCGCTTCCGGCTCGGAGAATGTCGACATGACGGATGTCTCCACACCAGCACCGTCTAAAAAAAACCTCAAGTTCTGGCTTGTTTTCGTTTCGATGTGTATCTGCCTTTTTCTCTCTGCCCTCGAACTATGCTCTATCCCTACAGCACTCCCTACCATCGCGCACGAGCTGCGGGCCTCCCAATTTGTCTGGGTCGGTTCTGCGTACGCTCTTTCGTCGACTGCTTTCCTCCCAATGAGCGGTGGTCTGGCTCAAGCGTTCGGTCGCCGGCCTGCTATTCTGATGACCATAGGTCTCTTTGCACTTGGAAGTGGTATCTGTGGTGGCGCAACTAGTATGAATATGCTCATCGCAGGCAGAACCATACAAGGTTTGGGCGGAGGCGGGATTCAGTCTCTCACTAGCATCATTCTGGCCGATCTCGTTTCCCTGCAGGAACGCGGCGTCTATGCCGGATTATTTGCACTGTAAGACTATCTCAGATGATTGTGACCCAGACTAACATGTTTCCCTCTTCCCCTAGTACGTGGTGTTTCGCTGCATCGATTGGCCCTGTCGTCGGGGGCAGTCTCGCTGCACAGGGAAAATGGCGCTGGCTTTTCTGTACGTGTGATGAGAATGTTCACAGTCCGAGTAGCGACACTCAGACGACTACTAGACCTTAACCTTCCCATCTCATTTATCGGGTCTCTCTCGGTCATTTTCTTCTTGGATCTACCCACCCCCCCTGGAAATTGTCGAGACAAATTCGGACGCATGGACTGGGTGTGGGTCGGATCGTAGTGGATGTAATGAAGCTGATCATTTTCACTGACAGAGGAAACTTCCTTGTTATCGCGAGCACCGTCGCGTGCTCGGTTGGGTTGACATGGGGGGGTACCACCGCGCCGTGGGGTTCAGCCATGGTAGTCATTCCTCTCACCCTTGGCCTCATCGGCTTCGTGCTCTTTGTTGCCTACGAGACTACTATTGCGACACACCCTCTTGTATGCATTTTTCCCTTGGTTGAGTGCAGCATCTCACTGTCATCCAAATAGGTTCCATTGGCGCTGATGACGAATGCAACTAGTATCAGCGGGCAAGTGGTATTTTTCGATGACTCCCGCCATCGTCTCTCACTGCGGTATTAGGTATGTCCAGTCATTCTGCAACGCCCTCAACACGTTGGCCGTCATCTGTGAGTCCATGAATGACAATGCCATTCACCTTTGGTCGACCCACCCATTCTCACACCTTTGGCTTCCTCACAGACTTCTCCCCAGTCTATTTTCAAGCCTGCAAAGGTGTTTCGCCCGTCCTATCCGGCATTTACGCTCTCTGTCTATGCGCATTCGCACCGGCCGCCATCCTTGCTGGTCTGTCGGTGAAAGCGACGGGCCGATATAGGCCACAGATGTGGATCGCATGGGTGATTGTGCTCATCGCCATGGGCTTGTTGAGTGCCCCCTCGACGGATGGTGTTGAAACGGGGATTAGGACGTCGTTGGGGTACTTGGTCCTACTTGGTTTTGGTTCCGGGTATGTCCCTCGTTCGTTCGTTCGTTCCCCCCTGGTTCATCTTCGTATTATTCACTTGGACTTCTTCTTCCCGCCAGGGCATTAAACGCGACGACCATGTACCCCATTCAAGCACCATTGTCGGCCACCCAAAATGCATCTGCCCTCGCGTGGATGTGGTTCCTGCGTTCGTTTGCCGGTGTAAGCACGAGGCTATTCGATTCGTTACCCAAGTACGGTTCGCACGCTCACGTCATCTCGTTGGATGATAAACAGGTCTGGGGCATCACGATCGGAAGCGCCGTCCTCCAAAACGAACTGTCAAAGACCCTTCCAGCGTCGTTTATCCAATCCATGTCGCAAGGGGGTGAAGTTCCTGCCCTATACGCGCTCATTCCAGATCTCTCCACACTTCCACCGTACATTAGGTCTGAGGTCCAAGTTGCGTTTGCACGCAGTCTGGCAGTACTGTGGCAAGTCTTGGCGGCGGTCTGTGTAGTCGGAGGTGTGGCGTCGTTGTTCATGAGAGGACTTGCGTTAAGCCACACGCTTGATGCGACATGGACGCCGGTCAAACACAAGGGTCAGGGCCAGCCCGACTCAGAGGTAGCAACAATATTGCAAGTGAAAGGATAGAGTTTACTGCGCTGTCCCCATTGTGTCGTGGCGTTATTCTGTTTTCATCCACAATGATTTTCTTTTCTCAAACGACATGTACATATTCCTTGGTATTTGCGACAAGTACCCGAACATGATGGCGTGAAGCCAGATGTCAATTGTGTATCATCAACTCGCGTTCCTTCCCAGTGAGATACCGCGTCGGAAGCCACTCTGGCTGTATCCACTCTGTACCTGTCAACTCTGCCACGATCATCTGCACAACCACTTCGGCGCTTGAAAGGACGAAGGAAGGGTGATTGAACGTCATTTAATTGGTCGCAATCAGAGCTCACGTCGGAGAAACGGCTCACCATCCAAACGCACGCGGCATGCCGTGCCCTGAACAACCAGCGGCGATAAACTGGCCTGTGTATCGTGTGACATCGGTGCCTTGTATCGCAGGAAACTTGTCAATAGGTCCGACCTGTAGTAGGCGTGCATCGCCGATATCGTGAGCAATGCGTTGATGTCACTTTGGTGGAAGACGTACAAACGGATCTCCGTTCGCCGTATAACCCATGATGCCCGTCTAATGCAACCAACATCGGAATTTGACGGAGACCCCCAAACCAATATATGCGCAAGCGTACGTACCCATTCCATCTCAGGCTCGCGTCCACGTTCAAACTTTCCCTCAAACATTGTAGGCAAGAATGCCCTTAGGGATTCCCCGACCTTGGGATGACATGTGGTATCATCGTCGACGTAGACTTCCATGGCAGGGGTGGCGACTTGGCGTGCGCCACCAAGGATGACTAGGGGTTTTTCATCGGCTGACTTGATCGGACGCGGGAACCAGTATTCCTGACCCTGTGTACGGTACGTGGTGAAAGACAAAGACGGGATAAAAGGAACGGAACGATACCTCGTTTGCAGTCCAACTGTCGATCTTGATCTGATCTGTACCAACAGACGCGCGTGTTGCGATGACCTGCCCACGAACAGGCACGATTCCCTGTGGACCCGCTAAAAAGGGGAGGAGATGAGACGCGTAGGCGTTTGTAGCGTGAACGACGCGCGAGCAGGTGATAGCGCCTCGGGGCGTCAAAAGTCTGTACGCGCGTGTAGTAGCGGCGTTCGCCGATGGTTCAGATCCAGATGCCGAGCTCGACACGTTTGCGCGTTGGACCGCCGTGACGGGTGTGTGGGTGTGCAATGCGAGGTCAAAGCCCCTACTACCCGTCCGCGACTGGGCCAATTGGTACAGCTTGGTGACGAGCTTGAGTGGCCAGAAATTGTGACCCGGGATTTTCACGGCCGGACAGTGCGCACCAAACGTCTGACATGGATGAGGAACCCGATCGATTCGCTGATGACAATGCAACAAACGCTTACAGCTTCGACCTCTTCCTTGCTCAATGCAAGGACGCCATCCAAAGACCACCCCGCATCGACCGCCGCTTCGCGATCGCGCTGAGCCGACTCGACTTCCTGATCTGAACACAATAGCTCGATGTGGCCTCCATGCACGAGATCGACGTCGTTTTCCCATCCATGATCTTGGATGATACGCACGAGGGAGGATGCAGTGTGGGCTTCCAAGGCGTAGGATCGTTTGGCTTCTTCGGGACCGTACTTGGACGCACGGTCGTGGAATTCAAGAAAGGCGGCGGGGGTGAGGTGGCCACCGTTCCGACCTGGGCCACCGATGAGAAGAGATGAAGAATGTTCAATCGAGACCAGTAGATCGGCTCACCGGTCGCCCCTGCACCTATGAGACCATCAGTGCACCATCCAACGTCGAGCGATCAGAGTTGAATACGCACAAAAGTCTCTCGCCTCGAGAATGACTACCTTGAGTGGTGACTGGAGCACGTTTGTCTCGATCGCTTCGGAAAGGTGGTATGCAACACCGACGCCTGTGATACCAGAACCGATGATACACACGTCTGCGTCGGTGATCAACGGTCCTGTGCTGCCCTCGCGTGACAGCGGGTTGGCGTCCGGGGAGGAGTGCGCCCAGAAAGAGCGCGTCGGGTTCTGGGATGGCAGACCTGCTGGCTTTTGGTCGCTGTGGTCGATTGAAAATGTCTGGTTTCCCCACTTGTTTCGCGAGACGAGGAACGTCGCCATCGCACACACCGCGACCGACACTGAAGTCGATGTACGAAAGATAATAAATGACAACAATTGATTAGGACTCCATAGTTCGTAACATGTGAGCAAAAGAATCCATTTGGACCTTCTTCTTTGCCTTCCTTTCTTCTTCGTGTTTCGGTTTGCGCTGTTCGACATTTAGTCACTGATCAAACAAACAGCGAAAACATACCTCGGTCGAGTGTCCACCCCTTCGCGCCACCTGTCCTCGCGAGAACTTGTCCCATGCGGGCGTAAACTCTCGAATGAGCGCGCCTACTGTATCCCGGCCCTCTACCTTCATCCCCCCGTAGGGCACCCTCACCCACTTCTTATTCGGCTTTGACTCCCCCAAAAATATTTCCCTCATCACCTCCGCCACACAATATGCAAACCACCCACTCCGCATCTCGGCAGAGGCGCCGGGAGACATCACATGTCGATGAACGACCGTCAGCAACACCGCCAGATGCGCCACGGATGGTGCTTTTGATGCCTTTGGAAACTTGACTGTATGGGTCTCTGCCCAACCGCTGAGAATATGTCGCTCCAGTGAGGCTGCTGTGCCGTCAGATGACAGCCGGATGCGATCACGACTTGGTACGACGCCCAGCGCACGCATGTCCATCGCGGGGTGTGGAAGGGACATGTCCTCGTCGTCGGCATGTGCAGACGACGGATCGAAAGAGGTATCTCTACTCGCAAGCACGGTGGCAACCTTGCCTGAAGGATGTCGTACGTATATGAGGAGAAACTCGTCCCGGGATCTCGAGTTGGCTTTACAATGTACGATGCGACGAAGTCGACACTCGTCCCTTTCTACTAGATCTTGAATGCTGCTCGCCCATGCGCCGACAGACATCGAGTGCTCCCTGGTAGGAAAGAGTGCGGGAGGAAGGGACTGGTGTGTGGAGGCACGCCCAGACTTGAAAAACAGAGAGAGGAAGCCCATGGTAAAGCGAAAAGTGAGGCCTTTCAAAGCCTGCACTTGGCAAGAGAGTAAGTTATCAGAAGACTTGGTGGTACTGAACAGTATAACAGGCGAGTGCCTCACCTTGTGATAAAATCGAGACAATACGAGATAGACACAGTCACCGCCTGATTACTCCCTGTAGGTGGGAAGTCAAGTGATGGCAACAACACCAGCTTGTACCGTGACACCGATAGTGTCGATTTGTCTGTGTGGTCGACCACTAAGTATGGTCAAAGTCAGTGGGCATTGAAGCTCTCGGGGTCAGAGAATAAAAGCGGAGGAACATCAGGATAGAGTTCATCAAGCTTGATGTTCTCAGGGATAGCCGCCCCCAACACCGATGGGAATTAATGACAGGAATGAAGATATCTGCACTACAACTGATGCGTATATGGACCCATCCTTCGAAACAAGGAAAGTCAAGAGCTAACATCTACTGAGTCTCCTGAGAGGGCTGTTCACGATGGTGATGGACGGTGACAATAATATTGATGCAACCTCGCCACATCCTCCCTGTACTGATGTTCGTCGGCCCCCGGTTCGTCCGGTCGATATGATCGAGCTGCACAGCTTCCATCATCGTTGGCAGGATAAGTCACTCCATGCCACCACAGATATCCAAGGAGGATGTATCCTATGTGTGTACGCATGCAAGTCACTCCTATGTATCGAAAATTTTGACTTGAATGATAGAACGAGAACTCAAGTCCATAGTGTTGTATTCCCCTTTCATATTCTGGAACTCATCGTAAAGACAGGATATTAGACAGTGCAGAGTATGTAGGCTACATGTCCACTAATATACACATGGATGGGTGTGACAGTAGCATGACAGTGAAAGCAAAGCAAGAGCAGACAGACTATGATGGGACCTCCGAAAGTGTTGGCTCTGAACTCGACGATTGAGGACTCGGTGGCCGATGACTTGAACCAGAAGAACTATGCACGCGCTCGCCGGCATCTGCCTGTGGCTGATCCTCCGCCCGCGGTGCATCACCGTTGCTCT
Source organism: Boletus insuetus (assembly GCA_038093095.1). NCBI lineage: Eukaryota > Fungi > Basidiomycota > Agaricomycetes > Boletales > Boletaceae > Boletus > Boletus insuetus. The sequence continues at coordinate 24,481 of JBBPRQ010000285.1, read as the reverse complement.
TACGGACGTTGGGTAGGGAAAGCCGGCGCGTGGACACCTCCGCAGACACCACCGTGCTCGATGGCTCCGAACTGTGTTGATTCTCATCTCCACAGGAGGGTGAGCGATCCCCCAACCACTCCTGCGGGGTGTCGCCCGTGCAGGCACTCGACGACGAGAGCTGATTTGCCTTGGTCATGGGCATCGAAAGCGGACTAGGCAATGTCCTTGATGTCCGGGTGCGCCCGCCAGACGACCCACAGTGGGTATCCAACGACAACTCGCTCTCGCCTATCTCGATCTGTGACGTGAGTTGCAACGTCCCTCTCCAAGTGTTGCCCTCCCCTTGTTCGCCCTCGTCCCGCGGTAATTTCTCATGATTCACGACGATCCTACCGATCTGACCCAGCGTTGAGTCGGGTGTTTCATTCAGTGAAGACAAAGACTTACAGATACCCAGAGGATGCATACCAACCAACTGTCCATGTAAACAATCTGGTATGCCAAGAATACCCTGAATGTTTGACTCACTAATAGGTAATATTGCCGCTCATGGTAGGCTTGATCACCTCGAGGGAACAGAGCGTCAAAAACAACATGATCACTGAGCAGTTAGTATTAGCGACACTCCACCACTAGAAAAAAGGGGGAAGTTTCTCACCTGTTATCGCGCTCAATGAGTACGCCGAATCCCGTAAGACGACTCGGCCAAGGGCTCCTCGCGTCCACTTCACTGGCAACCGGTGATACCTCGAAAAAGTCATGAAAGCAATTATTATGTTGGTTGTCATCGTCGTCGCGCTACATCCTTGCGGATGAGTACCAGAACACGACGTGCGTCAGCGAGACAAAGTAAGACCTAACCTGAAAAAGGCATTTCCGGGGTTGCTTCTCACCATCAAACACGTGACCGTATGTTTGTTCGAAGGAAATGATAGGCGTGTGCTGACCCACATGGAAGCCACCTGGGAAAGAGCGAACGTGATCAACATCGCCAAGATAAGTCGATTGTGAAGGAAGAGAGCGTAGACTAAACACTGCGGATGAGCGGGCATCTGGAAAAGATGTGTTTGACAGAGAACGTACGACGATGCATGAGCAAGCCTTCCGCGAAGAGGAGGAGGAACTGGACGGTGGCCGCCTGGTACATGAACCAGAAGCGACACCCGCGGGGTGAGGTATATACGCCAAGAAACATTCGCACAGTAAAGTAGACATTGTATCTAGCGAGATGCATTGCATGAATATCACGAGACGCGCTTCGTGGAGAATGGGATCGCACGTACATTTGACTGACTAAGCCAGTATACCTAGTGAGCATATATATCCTGGCAGCCCAGGACGTTCGAAGCCTCCTGGATCACTGGTATATCTATTGACGCACACTTTGCATGTAAAGGAAGGACTCACAGCCATACGTACTTGACTTCATCACGCATGAGCCACACGAAATCCACCATCATAACTGCGAACGAGATCGCTTTGCGGTACGGTGAGGGATTGACAGCTCGGGATGGATTCAGATGCTCACTAGCAGAGATGGCAACCTTGAATGCGACTGCCTTGTCATCCGGGCTATAGCCGGACATTTCAGGTTGAAGCCCCGACGAGTCGTTGGATGAAAACGAAGGACAAGGGTTGGATCAAGATAGGCCAGGAGAAACAAAAGTCGGAGACAAAAGAAAAGCGAGAAGCGTCAGGAGAGGAACAACGAACAGAACGGGATCCGACGCATCAGAGCGCGCATGCTACATTGACGTGGTCGATATATAGGCGTCGGTGTCAGTTATGAATCCTCACCCTGAAGGCTAAAATGGTCACAACTTCCGAATAACGTGTTACCTCATTTGATTCCGATCAGCTTAGCCGTCGCCGACTGCCAGCGAGCATTCTGTGAGTCATGCTGTACGCAGGACCGCGATCAAGTAAGTCCACTGCACGTTGTGGTCCCATCAGCTAACGGGGGTCTGATCCTGAGGCATGGCTGTATGCATGACGTGATCCCGATATGGGGCGCAAAAAAAAGGTCCGAACGGCAAATAGCAACAGCGAGGCGGCGTGAAATAAAGACCAAGTTAAAACCCTTTTGAAAGAGTCTTCGACGAGTCATGGAGCTCACATGAAGCTTTGAAGTGGCACTCCAAGTCGACACCTGTTGTAAGAACCAAGCAAGTGTGATATCGTCATCAGAACCCCAAAGAAAGATAACTCAAAAAAGTCCCGACAAAATTTTTGGGGCCGCTGTCAGCATCAGGCCGTTGAGCCAATACGTTTCGTCACCGTCCTGCGGGGATTACGAGATAGTGTTCGTACTAGACGGAGTATCTCCGTCACTTCGACGGGGGTGAAATGATAACATTCAAGTTGTAATCGATTCAGACGGATGAAGGATGACATAGTCCAGAACACTTTGGTAACAAACGAACAAAGCATCAGCCACCTCTGAAGGCACTCTCAACCATAGGCCAAGTGATCATTTACAATCTGTATGCGTGTCAAAGACGAGTATACGATGTAAAGCAGGTGTGAGAATACCATCGATTTCTTCGCTCTCGAGCCCGTTGCTCTTTAAGCGATTTGCTGAGTTTCTCCAGCTGTGCAGTGATTGTGGTGTCGCCCCCTTTAGAGGGTGTGCTCCGTGTGTGAAAGTCGATCAAGAAGTCATCCAGATGGTATTTTGCGGCTTTTAGGGACAGGGAGGACGACGCGTTTGCCTGGATGCGTACCGGAGGACGAGTGGTGTCTTCCATGAAGTGGCATGATTTTTTTTGGGTCAGGTGATCATCCCGCAAAGGCAAGTGGCATCATGACGATTGCAATTTCAACAACTCGTCCATTCAAGCTTCACCCACATCATGGCCATCGCAAAAATAGCTTCCATGTTGGGCTTGTTGCTCACTCACCCCGACGAGTTCAGGACTCTCCTCCAGTTCTACGTCTTCCACACACCGAAACGGGATATCACCTCGCAACAGGAGCACCCAACCTCGGGATGGGACAGACAGACCATGCGTCGGTGCTGGGATTTTCTGGACTTGACAAGTAGAAGCTTTGCCGCAGTCATCAAGGAGCTGGACGGTGACCTTGCACGCACAGTGCGTATCTAAAAACCTGTTCTAACTGTCCATTTGATACACTCACATGCTCTTATGTCAGATTTGCATGTATTATCTTGTACTTCGTGGACTAGATACCATCGAGGACGACATGACCATACCCGACGGGATCAAGCAACCTCTCCTACGCTCATTTCACGAAAAGACCGTCACACCTGGTTGGCACTTTACCGAAAGCGGTCCCAATGAAAAGGATCGACAGCTGTTGGTCGAATACGCCACCATAGTCGAAGAGGTCAACCTTTTGAAGCCAGAGTACGTTTATCCAACAAACACACAATGATGATCCGTTGGTAACGAAAAGAGGACAGGTATCGACAAGTCATTTTGGACGTGTGTAACAAAATGCAAGTCGGCATGGCTGATTATGCGCACAAGGCTGCAACCACCGGTTCGATATACATTGCGACCGTCGCCGAGTATGACCTATATTGCCATTATGTCGCCGGCCTTGTGGGCGAGGGCCTCACCGCCATCTGGTCTGCTTCTGGCAAAGAAGCCCCATGGCTCCGTGAGGAACTCGGGCTCGCTAATTCCATGGGTCTCTTACTCCAAAAGACAAATATCATCCGTGACTTCCGGGAAGACGCCGAAGAGAGTCGCTTCTTTTGGCCAAGAGAGATCTGGGCCAGATACGGCTTCGACGAGTTGAGGGACTTGTACCAGAAAGGCGACATTGAACATGCCACCTGGGTACAGAGCGAAATGGTCCTAGATGCCCTTCGTCACGCGTGTGACTCCCTAGATTACCTCAGGCTCCTCAAGAACCAGAGTGTCTTTGTGTTTTGTGCAATACCTGCATGCATGGCCATGGCTACGCTGGCGCTGTGCTTTATGAACCCAGACATGTTCCAGCGCAGTATCAAAATCAGAAAAGCGGAGGCTGCTCAGGTATGGGTTCATGTTCCATGCATCATGTGTTCAAGACTGATCAGTTCACGTTCCACAGCTGATCATGCGATCCACGAACCCGCGTGAAGTCGCCCTCATTTTCCGCGACTACGTGCGAAAAATCCACCACAAGGCAAAACCCCAGGACCCCAACTTCCTCCGGCTATCTGTCATGTGTAGCAAGGTAATTTCACTCACCCTGGTTTGTCCACATCGCATTGATGCCTGCCAGGTCGAGGTGTGGTATGAACGGAACTACCCTTCCTTTGTCATATTGGGACAGGACGGTATCTCATACGATCCCGAGGACAAACGAACGGCTGTGTTCAAGTTGGAAGAAAAGCGTACCTACGCAAAGCGCTACCCCAATGCGGGGCCACCACGCGAACACGAACAATTTCCTTGGGAACTGGTCACCTACGTTGGTGGCGCGTTCGCGATAGTCATCCTTTTCAGCGCGGGTCTCATCTATACCATCTTGAAGCTGTATGGGTAACTGCGTGGTCGATCTGAACGGTCTGGTTTGCTGCGTACAACACCCCAATGGGGTACATATATAGTTTTTTCTAATATCATACGTGTTGCATCCCTTGATTGAAGTCCCTAGTGCCCGGACCCCCCGATCCCCCGAGATGTGGGTGATCGTGGGCGTTTCAGTAGGTTGTTACAAGGCACGTGTTTCAAGGATGGAGCAAACCATTCATCGTACGGCCCAAACTGAAGTGTCGTGTCAGGGGTTTCCACGTCATTTAATCGATTCAGACCTTTTGCTGCGACGTGTTCGAGGAAACGATCATGGGTTTGGGCTTGGGATGAACTCCCCAGTCCGAGAATAAATGGCAGGTGCAACGACGGTCACGATAGATACCCTGGCCAGGTCAAATACCATCCACTGGCAGGCCTGCAAATTGCTTGTTGCAGCCTGTGAGGCCAGTGTTTTGGCTCCTCACCTAGCTGGCACGCCGCACTGCCACTGAGTGGCCAAACTCAACTGTACCACCCACACGGATTTGCTGGAGTCAATGGACAGCGCGTCGATATAGTAGTGAAGAATCAGTCTGGCATGTTCTGGTACACTTATCACAGGCTGACGGTTCGATATCTACTGGGGCGGAGTCTGGACCCAACCATGACCGGTTGACCCCCAACTTCGTGGAGGTGCCGACTTTGGCGTGAGGCAAAGCCCGACAAAAAATGGTGCAGAGTTCATGCACATGCTCAAGAGTGGTGGAAATACTGATAATATTATCGTACATGCGTTGGAGTGAGGAGTCACTACTATACAACGTAGCGATACTCGAGTCCAAACGAAGAAACAAGGTTCTTTTGCCAAAAGCCCAAAGATATGATGATAGGTAGATTCATAAGATGTGATCATTTTTTGCGTTTGGTCGCTGATTCAAATCCACGCTGGTTAGTGCAAGCGACGGCCATGAACATAACGACGCGACCTCACCATTTTCGGTCGCCGAAGGCGCCTTTCGTTTCATCCCAGTTTTGTTATCGTTGGCTGCTGATTTAGTTTTGGATGACTTGGAAGCAGAACTTGCAAGAGCCTCCATCTCGTCTGTGCATTTAGGGCAAAACCATTCACCTTCTGGAATAGCCTGCAGTGGAGGGTCAAGGCAGCCAAGATGGTAAGGGTGATCGCACTTGAGGAAGGGGGTCAAGCAACGTTACCCAACATGTAAGAGAAAGTATACCTTGTCGCACTCCAGCGCGGGGTCATCGTCTCCGTTATCTTTGTTGCAAACGAGGCAAAGTTCAGGTGCATCAAGATCAGGGTGCCGAGGAAGCTCGGAAAACTTCTCGTCAGGTTTCGCGAGGAATAACGTGGTATGTTGACCGGCCGCCACGCTAAGATGGAGTTTATCAAGGTCTTTACACTAAACATTTGCAACAAACAACTGACCTGAAAATATGGATCCCGGAGAGAGGTTGGTGCTTGGTTGGTTTGGTCGCGCTTTTTGGTTCGTCAGGGCCTAAGCCTAGTTCGCCTTCAGAGTCCATCAGCGCTAAACTAGGAGAAATGCCGAAGTCCCGTACCATTGGCAGCGTTTTGCCCATAGGCAACCGTCATAATGCTGCCGTCCTCCTCAGAAGTCAATGCAAAGTGGGTAACACCTCCACAGTTTGCTTGAGAAATCTTGCATCCCCTGGGACAAATTGCTTGAGTAAAGTTAGCTTCAAATTCAAGGGACGGCCCACATAAGGTCTTGGATGTAACGGAATGAGGAATAAGGCGATCCAGACGACCCTATGACAATATCAGCAAATCGGACGAAAGAGCGCGGGACTCGAGTCTACCTTCTCCGCTGTTTTTCCACTGTATGATTGTCAAAAAAGTGTGAAGCTTCAAAGCATGATCCGACAATCCGACGGCATACCTTTCCGGCCATCCAGTACATACGCTGCCTGTCAATGACAACTGTGTTGGTAGGACCGGCTACAATCTGAGCCCCCATTGTCATCTCACTCGGGCCAGCAAACTAAGGAAGTCATTACTTCAGCTCTTGTCGGGAAAAGCGAAATCGTCACTGTACCTGTGGTACAACTTTCGGGATCAAGGCATCTTGTTGATTACCAAGACCCAGTCGGCAGTAACCGTTGTAACCCCAAACGTACACCACTCTGTCAGAGCGTTCAGCACTGGTATGGGTAATCTAGACGAAAAAATACCCCTGAGTATCGATTGCTACACTATGTTGGGCACCGCAAACAATGTCAACAATAGTCTTATCGTCCAAACCCTTTACAGGTACTGGCCAAGCTGTCAGTTGGACGGTTATATGCAGAGAGACAATCACGCAACTAGGCTCCGTTTCAATATCATATGCCGTTTTATTTCCAGTGGTGATATGTTCGCCCGTTCTTCCATTGCCTAGCTGTCCCTTTTCTCCGCTTCCGAAAGAAAAGACTTGAAGGGTTTCAGTTTGAGCTCGACATACTACTCGTAAGAAACTCACTTTTCCCGCCCACAGTCAAAAGAATGGAAAAGGTGATGCCAGCACCAGCCTTTACCACGCGTTGTCGTTCCCCATCCATGTATGGTCCGTCTATACATTTGAACGCTGTTACTTGAGGCGTCACCGGATGACCACACTGTCAAACGACACATGAGCACGGTTGTTCGAGGAAATGACGACGAAGGAGCGTCACCTGCCCAAGGTTATTTGCACCAGCTGACCAGACGTTCCCTTCGCTGTCAACCAGCAATGCATTGCTTCTTCCACACGCGGCATGCACAAATTTAGCACCTGCTTTCGCGCCTAGTTCGGTCGCGAGCACACGTCTGGGCGTGTTCTCGGATATGAAGTCGGCGTCAGCGACACCGAGCGCACACGGTGCATTTCGACCAAACATCCATGCAGCTCCGTCGACGTCGAGCGCAATGAAGTGACATGAACAACATGAGGCATGGATGGAGGTTATCTTGACGTTGCTTAGCGAGCGTAGTATGTGGGGTTCGAGGAGGTCAGGTCTACAGAGACTGGTGAAGACGTTGCGTTTTCGCAGTTCGATGGTACACACTTACGCCTCAGGATTGCCCTCGCCTCTGCCTCCACGTTCCTTTCGACCCAGCTTCGGCCTGAAAACAGTCAAGTTAGCTGGGAATATGAATCAGACTGAGGCAGGCATACCAATCCGTCCCACCGCAAATTAACACTAGGTTGGACCCACATCAGTACGAAGGCAACGTGCCAGGCACATGAGATACATACCTCGTCCCCATTGAGTTTCCTTGGTGGTGTCCGAAGAAAGTAGCGCAGCCATAGTCATGTGCAAATTTTAGGTCAAAGTCAGGCCGTTTGTTTTAGTTCAACTACCCCGCGATTGCTGTATTAGGACTTCTCTCTGGCGCTCTATCTACGACCAACATACTATCGCATTCACTAGACACTACACAACGACTCAGGCAATCAGGGGACTCGGAGTCTCGGAAGCTAAATAGTCAGCATGCGCTCGGCTATCTGAGATATCATGTCTCTTCTGGGAAACCCATCACCACTACGGATTTATCAGTGTCAAAGAATAAATGAACAGAACCGTACAAACTGACAGATAGTGGTCCCGGTGCGGACAATCTGGTACTGCCAAGCACAATTTAGCTATATAGGGCTGCGCCCTCTCCACAGCGGCATGACACTCACCTCAAAATCGTCACCGCAGAGAACAACACAATCGCCATGTACCAACGTCAGAGAGATCTCGGGGACGGAGACTTTATTTTTGTCTTTGGCACCTTTATGTTTGCGAGCACGTCGCGCGGCGACTTCGCAGTTGGCCACCTCCATTTCAGGACAAGTCCTTGAGCCGGGCATCGCAATGCCGCCAGTATCATGACTGGAACACTGTCGCATGGTATCCATGGCAGCAGTAGCTTCATCCACGTTCTCGGCAACAATTGACGTTTTGTCTGCCTCGGGCCCAGGGATGAGCGGTGTTTGATTACCATTATCCTGCTGGTGCGAAGGTCCGGCAAGAGATTCTGTAGGCGGAGATCCTGCCCGATCTTCGTCTCTAGCACGTCCCTTCCCCTTATCAAGTGCAGTCGATTCCGCGGCGTCCCCGTATCCCCCTTTTGGAGTAACATTCAGGACCACTTCCGCCCCCAGGCAGTGGACGACAACCGGAGATTTACTCGCGCGGAGCACGTTTCCCTAATCTCAGTGTGAGAAGACTAGCCACTCGCAACATGTTTCAACCGACCTTTTTAGATCCCGTGTTAGCCCATGCTTGCATGCGTACCTCGAAAAATCGAGGTTTCTCCATTTCTCCATACCGGTGGACGAAATCGCCAAGCGTGTAGTAGGCGATGCGCACACAATTAGGTGTACCCGCTGGTACCAATGCTTCTAATCTGTCACTCGGATGTGACAGCCTGGTGCTATGAGTAAAATAAGGGCCTTTCCACGGGACAAACGTCAAGCTAAGAATGAAAGCATAGATATGGTTCTTACTTGAGGGATCTTCTTTGCGCAACAAGACTTCGCATTGAATTTTCTCGAGCAGAGCAGTGGCATCTTCTTGAAGATGCACCTGATTTCCGGTGAATATGTGACACAGCGTCACCCCGTTCTTAACGCTGTAGATCCAGGACTGCATACCATCGTCCCAGGCTATGCTATCAGGGACGACGATCGAAGGGATATCGTTGGTGGGGCGAATAAGGGTACTGGATTGGTAAGGATCCCGAAGTCTTGACAAAGGGTCAACTTTTCCTGGGGGAATGCGCTTGTCACGCATAGACTTGCTACTACTCAGTCATCCATACATACTGAGATGCAAACAAACTTACTCGGCACCTAGTACTTTGACATATCTGATGACGAAAGAACACTTGGATATTGATCATACCGCACGACTTACAAAACCATCCCCGCGGAAACGATTCACTGGGGTGAAATTCGGCAAGAAAATCGAGGGGTATGAAGCTGAAAAATTGCAACCTCAAATCCCTTGGACGGTCAAGGGTTGTCTTGTCCGTCTGCGACGGAGTATCCGTCGGATCAGACCACCAGGGATGTGATATGTCCCTCGTAGTATCACTTGGTGCAGAGTCAGAAGTCGTGTTCGGCGAGGGAGCCGAGTTGCAGTCGAATAGTGCATCTTCACCCCCTGGGGCCCACTGAAGGGTCAGACACCAGCAAACCCGTCCTTGGACGAGTCCGGTAGTGGGAGAGGCGTCATGCCGAATCACCGCATGCTGCGAGCATCCTGTCAATAATGGTCGGCGTGGGATATCCACGACTCACATGCAAACTGGAAATGAAGAAGAGTCCCATGCATGAATACGCGTACTCTGGGGGGAGATTGCACGGCACGAGTCCGGAATCATGTGATACCCACAACAGCAAAGGGATGGAATGGAGATGAGAATTCAGCAACGTTTCCACATCGGGCGGTTTATTAAGAGGAATGCGTGGTTGGAAAGTGGGTGAGGATGTCGTATCGGGAGTGAGGGATCCATCGAGCGCGAGGTATGGGGAGGACGGCGGTGCGTTCTCAGGAGGACAGGGTAAATTGGAGGGACACGGCTGGGCCGAACTGGCCGTCGACACCAGATCATTTTGTACTGCCCTATGGATCGGTTCGTCTAGTGGTATGCCATTCGAAGCTATCAATTGTGTACTGAACGTTGGTGCAGAAACTGTCACATACCGGATGATAAATATGATTTTCGAGAACCCTGGATGTTTGGTTGTTAACGCATGATCTCCGTCCGAGAAAGACTCTACCATCGTCTTAGCTTCACAGTCGAGGGTATTTTCTGCGGAATGCACCACAGGGTCACTTGAGCGAAGTCGGGAAGAATCCTCCGCATCCGACTGAATGATTGGCTCAAGCTCGGAATCATAACAGGTAAAATCCCATAACCTTGAACAAGTATACAGTGATTTATGAACAGGCGACGACGGATGAAGAAAGAGTGCTCACAGGTCAACGTTGAGTGTAGTAGAGCTTGTCCAATCTCCTCGAGCATAATTGGTGTCAAGTAAGAGTATTGGGGTTTCGGACTGGAACCAAGAAAAGCCGATTGTTGATTTGGCAAGCTCGGGGAAGACTGTCAGAAGCCCGCTAAGAGACTAGAGATGACAATATCAGCATCATTTGCTTGAAACGTAGTCTGCGCTAGCCTCACGTTGGTCCAGACTCGTGGTATCAGGGTATTAGATGGTATAGGATCCATGTGTTCCTGCCCCGGGGAGGATTTTTCGGGTCCGTACACAAACCTCCATTCCAAGGCACCACATTCGTCGGTCGATACCGCCCCAGATACTGTTTGGTTCGAACGATCCACTGCTGATACATCCGAGCAGTCAACGCCCATTTCTTTCGGTGGGGCGACTGTGAAGCGGCGCGTCTCTTTTTTTCGCGAGGTAGTCATGGTCTGTGCTTTCTTGCGTGGCGGAACAGGGTCAGATCCAGGACTCGGGGGACGCTTTGACCCAGGAGAGACTGACAGCCCAGAACGAGATGGAAGAGCCTGTGACACAGATGCCACTCTGGAAGCTGTCCGCCTCGGGTGTAATCGACCAGTGGTAAGCTCTTGAGTGGTGGGGGAACCCACCACCGACTTATTGCGAGTACCACTCGTGCTCCGCCTCCGCATCGTCGAGGGCTTCGAAACTTTGGGACCAGGGAGCCTCTGGTAGCCTCCACGATGGACTTTGCAATCCCCAGCGTTCCTGCACCGCGCGCAAGTGGGTCGTGCGCGCGAGCAAGCTTGTTTGGACCATTTACATCGTTCGCAGCTAAACGGGACGACGAGGATGGTTTCTATCGAACCATCCTCCCGCTTTTCATCGAGTTCAAAGATTGCATGGGATTCAATGACCAGATGGTACGATTGTGGGTCGGGAAGGGTGGACGGACGCCGAACAGAGGACGCGACTTGGGGGGCTGATTCCCAAACGCGTGCGAAGGCTGGAATTGCGGTAGGGTCGTCGGGCTCGTTGTAGTCGAAATCTTGATTTGACCCGGGTTGACACGACTGCATTCCTGAGCTTGTCCGAGTTGTGAGGTTGATGGAATGAAATCCCCAGAGAAGCTGAACTTCAAGTTGAGACGTTGTGCCACTGACTTCACGACAAAGCAACAATAATACAGTACTGTAGCCCAAATAGACCCCAACTTCATAGTCCTTATATTCTAACCTATTACTTGTAGCAAGGAGACCGCCAGTATAGATATACTTACAGCCGTAGTTCAGGAATCCACATGTCGTAGTCGAGATATGCCAAATGGAGCTGAGCGTAGTATATGGGGCAAACTAGATCATCAATCACATAAATTATCCCAATACTTTACCTAAAATCGAGGATTACATAGGACGGTAAGGAAGAGCCAAAGTACCACGGTTTTCAACTTGCGTAGCCGCAACTTCACCGATAGGGTCAAAGTAGAATCGGCAATAAGCGCGTCCGCAACGACAAACATGAGAGGTGACAGTCGCTGTGGCTATTACCAGGTCCTCCGTGAACATCCCGAAGTCCAGGTATACGAGATCGACTCACTAGTGGAAGAACTATGACCCGGATTTGTACCATACATATAGTGTCCCCTTTGATGGGATGCCGATTTCGATGAACGAAAGCCTAAACTGACACACGCACCATGCCGGTGTGCGAAATTCCCAGAGGAAGGAACAGGATTCACCTTCTCTATAGAGGGGACTAGGGAATGCTGGTAAAACATCTTCACTTTGTAGTGCACCTTGTCCAATAGGAAGAGAATGTAATGTCCTTGTGGACTGCTTCATTTTGACATTACAGCCGCAATCTATATGTAATTGTAGCACGACATGACATACCAACTCAAAACCATGCCTTGTGCCACTTACTATACAGTGAATATGCCTCTCCAGTGTGTGGACAAATGAGAGTAGCATCTAATAGGATAGCATCTATAATTTAAACGACACTCTCACCGCGGATGCATCCAAGTAGCATGGGTTCTACAGCCCCACCCGTTTTCTCGTCAATCCATGTGTCAAACGCTTTGAAAAGTTTCATCGCTTGACTTCCATCTGATTCTGCTCTCTTGCCAGGCCACATCCGTTTCTCTTTGATGCCGACGAAATCAATCTTGAGCGCCGATCCTACGCCAGTGGTGGCGCTCTCCTCACCCCTCGCCGAGGGGTACTTGATGGTCATGGAAACTGTCCACGTATCCGTCCCGTAAAAAGACGCTTCTTTGATGTGATGACGTGCGAACTCGTCCGGAGGATTGTTATCCAACGTCCACTCCAGCACATGGGCGTCGAACGCGATAACTAGGGATACGGCGAGCTGTCAGAGGAGTCTGGTGGAGAACGGACGTGCTCCTCACCCGTCCATATAATCCCAGGGTGATCAATCCTCAGAGTGAGCTTCCTTGTGCCTGCCGGCTCATCGATAGTATCGTTCACGGCGGTAACACTGAACCGTTCCTCCGGGGGCCAAGGAACGGCATAAGCAGGATCCAGCGGGAGATCAACCTTGTATGGAGAAAGGAACTGTGTTGCAAAGGGGATCGATTTTGGATACATGATAAAAAGGGGGGGTCAGCGAACCAAGATGAAAAGCAGAGTCGTGAAGTGCCCACAGCTGAGAATGGATAGAGGCTATCCCAGTCGTTGTTGTAATCGTTCATGGTGATTGGCTTTGGTGGGACATTGTCTGTGCCGAACTCGTCCGCGATATCATGAACAAGCTCAACAAACCCAGGAGCGCCATCAGCAGCTGCGATATGGAGATGTTGTTCCTGAGTGACTAACTGTGCGTGCAAGCATATGGTCAGCAAGGATGATTGTATATGTGCGAGAATTGGGAGGATAAGTGGTGTTTGACCAATCAACACAGCGGAGTGCACCAATGAACAAGGGTGCTCGTTACGGAACAGCTCCAGCACGCAATAGCAAGGGACATTGACTTACGTCTTCCATGTGAATCACGAATAGTCTCTTTTGGTGTTTCTTATCGAATGGAGCCTGGTTGCAAAAGAATGCCATTGCCACTCCGAGTGCCAGTATTGCAAGCACCAATGCACGTCGGAGCCTCGCCGGCCCAAACCGGTGTGCGAATGGAACGACGAACGAAATCGTGAACGCCCCGAGAACAGTCACCATGGACGCAATAATGAACTCGCTGGGTGCGTCTCCACCAATGCGACCGGTCTACGATCGGCGAGTCAGACATACTGAAGAGCAATGCAACAAGGGGGGATAAAACTATACCAAGGGCACGAAGACTACCAGTATGGCGGACAAGAGCTGCGTCCCCGTTATGAGGGGAATAACCATGGCGACAGCATATGTCCAGAGGGACACATCCGACTGAGCGGTACCATCAAGTGCTCGCTGTTCGGTTGCTTTATCTGCGCCGTTTTCTTTGGATCCATGGTTCGCGTCTGAGGTTCGTCTGCTCTGTGCCAAGAGTGCATCGACACCAAGAGCCACGAACATGCCTGTCGCGCCAAGGAAAGGAGCGGCACTGGAACCGATATTGAAAAGCTGCCCCACTGTGGAAAGCCCAGACTGGAATAGCAACAGTGCTGCCAGCATGGGCTTTTCGAGCGTTTGGTTGGAACCAGCCTTACTGAACGGTAACTGACTAATCAATACACCTGTTTGACGCTAACTCAGAGAATGCCCAGACAAGACTGTAATGTGACGACGTACCAACGATTGCTGCAGGACCGTACAAAACCACCGGAAGGTATTCTGCCTTGAACCAGCTCATACCTTTGTGAAGGATGATGGCCATGACAAACGCTACCCCATTTGCCCCAATCAGAGCCCCGACGAAGGCGGAAACTACTGCCCCAAAGGCCGTCCATACTCGCTTGACCCCAGTTGTCCGAACGAGGTAGAAAGAGGCGCCGAGTAGCGTCACGTACACGATCTTCGCCGTCGTAAATGAATAGACTAGAAACAAGCCAAGGTTGGAGAAGAAGACGGTTCTTGGGCGGGCGAAGCCGTGCTCAAGGCGTGGGATGGGCGATGCGTCAGAGGAGAGGAAGCGTAGGAGTGCAAGCGAATTCTCAGCCATGTGTTGGGCCACACCAGGTTGTATGTTCTCGACCAAGTCCTGGTGAAACAAGCTAGAGACGGCGGCAACGTAGAACACACGGAGAATCATACCCCGCGCATGTGGTACATGTAACTATTTCCGACGACGGCCATCTACACCATCAAAGTCAATTGAACACTGGATGTGGTGCGAATGTTGTATTTGTCGACCTACATCTAGTCCGGTGACGTTCAAGTAGTACTCAAATTGTCTGAAGTCAGTGCTGTCCAGACATGTCAGTTAGAAAGCATGCGTTCAATGTGGACGCCTAAATCACATACTCGGATAGTAGAACTCCGGAGCTGAAAATCTCATTCGCAAATATCGTGCCATAGGGTCTAAGCCAAGCGAATGTCAGTATGGGCAAAGTACTTGTCACCATATAACGCACCTAGGCACATGAGAATATGCTTCAATCATTTCCTCTGACGTGGCTTGGAAGAGCAATTCACGGCCAGTGGTGCCGGCAGCTGATCCATCTGAATCAGCATTGTGTTGTACTCACGTTAAAAAGTATGCGAGTACCTTCCAAGTTCACCACGGCCCTGACACTAGAAAAAGCAGATATCACAAAATGCTCGCAGGATGTCCGCAGAGAGAGACTGACGTAGAGGCAGTGGGATGTTGCGTTGAGAATAAATGGGAGCCGTCTTGCAAAGACTCCTCTGCATTATTGAATACTGTCGGGCCATAAATCTTTGGATCAAGGGAAAAACAACCACTTCAAACACGCACGAAGTATGACCGAGTAAGTTGGCTCCCATCCTTTAGTCTCAACCAGGACTCTTGCGCACTCGAGCATCACTCCTACAGCAAGTCCATCATCGGCAGCTCCCGGACTCGGAAGAGTACTGTCGAGATGCGAGTTGATGAGTACAGCGGATGCTTTACCGCGTTCGGTGCCATCCGATATACGGATAATGATGTTGGAGAGGTTGACATAGGTTTTGTACAGTCGGGTGCTCATCATGTCAAACCTGGACCGGGCTGAGAAGGGAGAGCAAGACACTGGTCGACTGCGTTCAGACTCACCGGTGACTCCCACTGCCTTCCTGCCTCCAAACCTCGCACTCGAGTTTCCGACCCTCTTCTTTTTTCACGACCTCTTCGCACAATTGCTTGATCTCCTCTGCCTTGCGAACCATCCATGCGTCTGCCTCTGCATGTTCTCGCGTACCAGGAGTACG
This sequence comes from Boletus insuetus, assembly GCA_038093095.1. NCBI lineage: Eukaryota > Fungi > Basidiomycota > Agaricomycetes > Boletales > Boletaceae > Boletus > Boletus insuetus. The sequence continues at coordinate 8,755 of JBBPRQ010000285.1, read as the reverse complement.
GTAACCAATATCTTCCGAAAGGTATTTGGCGTATGATAGAATAGTGGCTTCAGAGGGATGTGCTAAGCCCGTTTGTGGGTCATATCTTGTGATATGCGTGAGCAGAATTTCATGACTGTACTATCAACGTCGGGCTTACGGGTAGACGTTGGGTGTAGGCAATGCTATTAGTCAGGCACGAGAATCAGCACTAGGAGCGCGAGGCCTTTGCGGCGCGAACAAGACTCACTGGACAGGTGGTATAACGTATAAAGCGGCAAGGCCAGCAAAAGCGGTGCGAGAGCCAGCATTGAGCGTATTGGACCCCATCTCTGGGAAGCCCCATTAAAATTCATCCGAATACACGCTGGATGGATGGCGTTGAGACTTGCGGGTGCTGGAATATGGAAAGAGAAAAGGCTGGGGACTTGTCGCGAAAAGTTGGACTCGGACGAGATGCGTGACGTACTATTAGTGATAAGCATGCCCAAGAACACCCCAAATTTATTTTAACAATACATAGCCTATCATAGATCAAGCAATAGCCGCAACCGTCGTGTCCAAATGCGACCCCACGTCCTCCGAATCTGCAGGGTGGTTGTCCCGGATGTCGAGCGCTTCTGCGTCAGCCGTCACACCGACGTGCACCGTATCGCCGTCGCTATAAAAAAAAACACGGCTCACCAATTTTGTTTTACACTAAACCGACACGAAACACGTACCATATCGTGCCCCGCAACAGCTTTTGCGCGAGCGGGAACAAAACCTCCGTCCGCACCACCCGTGCGATCGCACGTGCACCGTACACCTCCGAGTATCCCTTCTTCAACAACCATGCTCGGGCAACCTCGTCCACGTCAAGCGTGATCCGTCTATCCTTCAATCGCTCCGTGACATCATTCAACCGTAGAGTCACGACATCCAAGATGGCACTTCGCGAGAGTTTGTTAAATACTAGGATTGCATCAAGGCGGTTGAGTAGCTCCGGGGGGAAGTACTCTGACGTGCGTTCCATGACTTCAGCCCTGGCGGCCTCGGTGACAATGCCGTTGGTGTCGCAAGAGGATGGATGCGCAAGAATGTCACTCCCCAGATTGCTCGTCAGACATATGATCGTATTCTGATGGTTTATTCAGATTAGTAACACGAATCGAGGGTGCTTGATGCCTAGCACCTTAAAGTCGACTTTACGACCCTGGCTATCGGTAAGACCTCCTTCGTCCAGAATCTGGAGAAGGATCATCGCCACATCCTGCCAATTGTAATTAATAAATAGTACATCAGTCGAGTGTTAAAATTGTCCAAACCTTGTGAGCCTTTTCGAGCTCATCCAAAAGGATAACAGCTTTCCGAAACCGTCATCATGTAGATATATCCCAAGAACTCAAAATAAATATACCATAGGGTTTTCTTCGAACTGCTTCCGTCAACTGTCCTGCAAGTCGTGTCAAGGCAGAACTCGGATGGAACACAATGGTAGCGGAAGTCACTCACCACCTTCCTCGAACCCGACGTAACCAGGAGCTGCTCCAATCAGACGTGATATGGTGTGTCGGTCATGGTACTAGAACATAAATGCATTAACACCACCTTCCCTTGAACAAAAAGCTTACCTCTGACATATTGATGCTGATCCTTTCAGAGATGTCAGTATCAAACGAATACTCGTGTGGAAAAAGTGGACTTACAGTCCTCGCTGTTCATCGTTGAACAAAAAAGCTGCAAGAGCTTTCGAAAGCTCAGTCTAGTACTTCAGTCCGAACCATATTGGCTAGGGATCTGTGAATGAAGACAAACCTTGCCGACACCTGTAGGTCCAAGGAATAGGAATGAAGCTACTGGTCGATTTGGCGCCTGTAGACCAGCTCGCGAGATTCGGACAGCATCACTGATGGCCGAAACAACATGACCCTGTCCAACCACGCGTTGCCTGAGCGCATCTTCCATCTAGACCACATCATGTGTCACCGAGACGGTTAAGAAGAAGCGGGAAATGACTGACATGGACTAATTTCTCACGTTCGCCTCGCAGAAGGTTTTGAACGGGAATTCCTGTAGCTTTGGCGACGACCCGTGATATGTCGTTGCTCGTCACTCTATCATGAAGCATCGCAAGAGGGCCTTCTGCACTGTCCTCCTTCAGTTCCCCATCCTTGGGAAGCTGGCTTTCCAGATCTGGAATGACGCCAAAACGAAGCTGGGATGCCCTTTCATACTGGCCCTGCCGTTGTGCGACCTCGAGCTCATGCTTCGCATCTTCGAGATGCTTCTTGATGTCCTTGATACGGTCGAGTCGAGCACGCTCTGTTATGTTCCCTATGATCAACATCACCAAAAGAGTATTCAGATAATTGTACCGTTTTGCCATATCGCAGTCAGCTGCTGTGCCTCACCCCGCTTGAAGCGAAGATCACATTCGAGTTTCGTCTGCCTTTCAACGCTGAAGACATCCGTTTCATTTTTAAGGCTTTCAAGTTCGATCTGTAATGTCACAATCTCTCGATCGAGAGCCTCAAGCTCGTCGGGCTTAGACTCCTGGGCGAGCCGGAGGGCGGATGCAGCTTCATCCACAAGGTCAATTGCCTTGTCTGGAAGGTACCGATCCGATATGTAGCGCGCCCCATACACCGCAGCTAAAAGTAAATCGTTTAGGAAAGCATATAAAGAGAACCAAGATGACGTACCGGTCACCAACGCACTGTCTGCAATTCCGACACCATGATGCACTTCATATTTAGGTTTCAAGCCGCGGAGGATCGAGATCGTCGCCTCTACCGTTGGTTCTTGGATTTGTACCGGCTGGAACCTTCGCTCGAGAGCTGCATCCTTTCCAATCGTCTTCCTGTACTCATCGGCTGCAGATAGTATTTAGGGAATGAGCCAACGAAACGCGATATGGACTCACGTGTGGTGGCCCCGACGAGTCGCAAGCCACGCGCAAGAGCAGGTTTTATCATTTGTCCTGCATCTATGCTGCCCTCCGCCTTCCCAAGATTGAACAAAGTGTCTATCATTCATTGGGACGCTCCGTTAACACAATGGCGACGGATACAGGAACAATACTCACGGACTTCATCAATGAAACAGATGATACGACCAGCCTGGCTATGTGTGCCATGAATCACTCAACGAGGGTGTGAATAAGCTGCTCACATCGTCTTCTATATCTCGAATGAGTGCCTTGAACTTTTCTTCGAACTGACCCCTAATGCCAGAACCAACCATGATCGCGGAGAGGTCCAAGGACAGCACTCTCTTGTCTTGGAGAGACTTGGCATACGAGTAAGCACAACGCGCACTAGTATGAGTTCACGATTGACGTACCTCCGGCACTTCCTTGGCCACCACTCGACTTGCAAGACCTTCAAGAATTGCCGTCTTTCCTACTCCGGGAGGTCCGATGAGCTATTGCGACGAATTCGAGTGAGGATGCACCGAGCGAGAGTAACAATACACATACGACCGGATTGGACTTGGTTCTTCGAGAAAGAACTTCAAACATGAGAAAAGCGTACAACATTGCGATGCCAGAGCAACTCACTTTGAATCGTTCTGCGAATCTCTGCAAGACGGATGGATGAGTGCGACGGGCGGGGGGAAAGGACCAACACGCGCCTTCGTCTCGCCCAATGGTGGGATCAAGCTTTCCGTTGCGCGCCATTTCTGTAAGATCGACACTCTGCAACAGGGTTTGAACAACACAGCGACATATATTTCATATTTTGTGGACGAACGTATTCCTTCAACGTCTCGCCTTTTTGACGCGGCTGTTCGAACAGAAAATTTGGGATCCCACCCCCCATACCGCCAGGAGGTTGTCGAGAAGCGTAACCGCGTACATCCTGCAGTCGTCGTCCCAGTTCGCATCCAGCATGAAGTAGAGTAGAATTCAGGAGAGAGTGGCGGGTAAGTGCGACGACGGTACAACCATTTCGCAACCTGATTGGTAGGCGTGAAACGGTCAGCTGTCTGTGCAGAAGCGTGCTGGTCGTCGCAAACGACATGCCAGGTCGAAACAATGTTGAGCTAGATGTGACCCCAGGTAGGACCCCAGAAGTAGGTGTAATCCCACCAATCCGAAGTCGAGCCTCCTTTACCGATCTCACCTTCTGGACATCAAAAAAATCTCTTGTTTACAACGTCCTCTACTTCTACAAGCGCTTCGGTGTCACGTCGAACAACTCTTGTCATGTTTCCCGCCGTCGCTCCTTATCTCAGGATGACCTTGTCTTCTGCCGGTACAGTAGTGCATCAGACTTGATGAATTGCAGGATGAGCTGTGGACCAAACGCCGTGTTGACATATCCCTTCCAACCATCTCTCGTGTTCTCCAGCAACTCGGTGTTCGTCGCAAGGTTGTTTCCGCTCGTGCACAAGAATGGAACGAGGAGTTGCGGGCCCTGTATGAACCGCATTGCAGATGAAGCCCCTGATGCAAATATGCTGATATTCACCGGTGAAGCAGCAAAAGATGAACGTACAGTCTCATGAAAATATGGTCGCTCACGAAACGGAGTTCGCTGTGCCGTTGAGAGGTGGTTTGTTAGAGGCCTGCAGTATTCCATTGTCCCTGTCATCACTCTCGATGAAATTCCTTCGGGAGTAAGTGGTACGTCTCTCTTTCACTTTATTGGGTCTATTGACATGGTGTTACCACCCAGATGCCGTTCACAAACCCTTAACCTGGTCCTCGGAGCGTTCTGGTGATGGATAATTGCCGCAACCACGGTGCACAAATCCGTCAGCTAGTTGAAGATGAGCATCGTAAGTTGCTGTTGTGAATACATGCTGTCAACAAGGTCATTTACCTCCCGCCACGCTCACCCAACTATAACCCCATTGAGGAAGCCATTTCGGACATCAAACCTATCTCCATCATCATTGTTATGATCTGGTGATGTTGTCCGTTGTACGTGCGTGTCAGAGTATCACGCCTGACAGAGCAGAGGGCTTGTTTAAGACATCTGGATATATTGTCTGTGTCTTTCCGAGTTGCCGCCTTTGTCAGTCAATGAGTTCAACATTACCATATAATCAACATATCCTACCCAGCAGTTCGGATACAACATTTTGCAATTAAACAGCAGCCGAACCAGAGGCATCTGAACCCTCTCGAACCCCATCACATCTGGAACAACTTGTCCGATTTGGTGGTGGATCGGAATATTTGATTATCCAAAACATTGGCATTCGAGTGATGACAACAGCCTTCGAAAACACTGGTGCTGCGTTAGCAAAGGATGTTATCTGATACCGATACCCAGTCGGCCGCGATGCCCATCCAACCGCAATACCCTGAGTGGCTACTTCTCATCGAATGATTCATGGTGTTCAAGCTCGCAGATTGTTTACATGACGTCACCGCATGTAAGCCTCAGCGATGAAGTGAAAATTGGCTTCACCGCGCTACCGTATCTAGAGGATTGAATGCTGTGTAATGCCTATACTGATCACGTCAGCCTCCACATATAGCATATGTCGGTGGCAGTGCCTATTCAACTGGAAAGGAGGCGAGTCAAGAGGTGCCCGTAAGTAGAGAAAGGAGCCTGAGCACGCACCACAGACATGCATCCCTCTCTACGCCTATCTACAAACGCTCCTGCACTCGCCCTCCTCACCGTCCTCTTCACCACTACCCCAGTAAGTGTGCATGCCCAGACTCCAACTCCAACGCCGAGCGATTCCACTGGTTTCGTTCTTTGGCCGCTTGCAGCACTTGGTCTGTCTGCCTTCCAATAGGCGCTTCTGCAGATGTGTTGCAGTTACTCACAGTTCATTACAGGCGGCATCGTGGGATTAATTTTATTGACTCTCTGCTGCGCCGTCTGCTGGGTGAGGGGGACTCGGAGACCTCGTGTACAAGATGTAGAGCGACGGCCGGCCGCATCTTCACGTCCAACGCAAGGGCGAGGACAAAATGCCGCGGCGCCAGCGCCCCCTCCACAAGCACACACCAAGGAGAATGCGGGCGCTGCAAATGAGCCAGAACAGAATCCGGGTGAGGCGGAACCTGCGCCGCCGCCGTACTCCGGTGAGTTATTTCTCCTGCTTCTCAAAGGAAAGAAGATGTTCACGTCCTTCATCCCGGATCATCCTCCTTTGCAACTTGTGATATCGGAAGCCCGTTCCACCTCGCCCAGTGCTCGCCTGCACTGCAGAGGGTAGCCACGATGCGGAGCCAGTCTTCTATGATGACGGGCTCAGTGCAAAGTGGTGAGAGAGCGTTGGGAGGTACAAAGGTAGTCGAATGTCGACTCCACAACGGCGGTCGGAGGTTTAGAAGTGTCTACAGTGCAACGAAAGCAAGAGGTTTGGTCCTATGGCTTGGAGGCTTCAAGGTTTAGGCGAAAGTGTAAGCCCGAACGATACACACCCAACATAGGTTGACAAATGACAATGTGATCTTTCACCTGTGAACTTGAGTGATTGAGGACGCAACCATGTATATCCTTCGAAAAAAATAATAAGGCTGGTACTCACCCTAGTAATTTACCTTGCTTATGCACGACAACCGCTCTAGCCCGGCCGTACGTAGGACCAATTTGAAGCATACTTGCTCTGCGTTGACGATACAATCGTAATAGTGTATTAGTGTTGCATGGTCAGGATGTGTCGGCGGCGCATTGTCCGATTGCCTGGCTTTGAACGGTTGACCGTACCTAGCTACTTGGAATAGGTAGTACTCTGCACACCCCGATGGGTGTATTCAGAGAATCACGGATGGTAATATTTCTCGTTTCGTCACTGAACATGACGGACTGAATCGCACGCCCAGCAACGAGGATTCTCGATCCCCGCTTGACCACGAGTAGCATGACAGGCGACAAGCTCTACCTCGAAGGCACCACGACGCTCGCTAATTGGGAACGAAAACGAAAAGGCTCACGTGCTGGCTGGCCGAGTGCTTCTGCCGAGATAAGAAGCCTCCTTACTCCCACCGCCTTCACCTCACCGCCGCTTCTCGCTGCCGCTGCTCTGTGGGCCCTCACTCCTCTGTGATTCATCCTGCTGCTGTCGTGTCCGGCGTACTGTGTGTCGTCAAGACGACTGTGTTGAAGGTAGTCGCTGCTGATTTGCTTAGCCGCTCTGGCTCGCCCACTGCTGCCGCTCTCGGCAATAAGGCTTACTCCCCCGGTGTGGATGGAAGTCCCCCTAAACGGCTATGGAAGGACTGCGGTTGGGGTAGCAGTAAGCTCCCTGACGAGAACTTTTGCAGGTTCGAAACCGCGTCCCGAACCGTATGTCCTCCTCCACCTATACTCGTATTGTACAGGCTTTGACCTGGTCCGACTACAATCTTCGGAGAGGGGTGCCCGACGGACGAGCAAGTAGATGTTGGCAGCCCAGCATCTCTCCCTCGCACATGGACTGAGGTCTGTCCCCTTCGGGGCCAGTCCGACCATTTTCATCTCTTTAAGTGCCTATATGATATCTTATCTCATCATGACGAATGATCAGTCCTCATGACCCGAAAGCGCACCTATCTTTTCCCAAGTATTATTATAGGTAGAGGATGGACAGTATAAATGTTCGTCGTATCGTTCCCATGATTGGCATATCAAACCAATTCTCCCCATGTCGTCGATTTCTTCTAGGACAAGAGGTGCTACGGGGAATGCGTATTTTATGCAGCAGGTGTCTGCCCAGCTATCACGACTGCAAAACCAAATACCATCCTCGTACCACTTGCCAGAATCGATCCTTAAGAACCCGCCACTCAATGTCACGTCGATCCCGGAGACTTGCGGAATTCTCACGAAAGAGGAACTTGCTATCACTGACCTCGATGCAACAGACGTTCTGACAAAGATTAGGTCGGGCGAGCTCACTGCCGTTGCCGCGGTCACTGCGTTCGGAAAGCGTGCTGCTATTGCTCACCAATTGACCGCTTGTTTGACGGATTTCTTTCTCGAGGAGGGTATTCAGCGAGCCAAGGAGCTTGACGCCTACTTCAAGGTACATGGCAAGACGGTTGGCCCCTTGCATGGATTGCCGATTTCTATCAAGGTGTGTCCGCTTTGGGTCTTTGCCCTTTACTGGCACTCAACCACATCCAGGACCATATGCCAGTGAAAGGCCGCTGGGCCTCCGCAGGTTTTCTGTCCACACTCCAGATATCAACCGATGATTGCTTCCTCACGAGCGTGCTGCGCGACCTTGGGGCTGGTAGGATTTTCAATTTTTGGAAGTTTGGCGTGGTTTGACAACTCGTGACAGTTTTCTATGTGAAGACTAATCAACCTCAGACAATCATGCATCTCGAGACCCAGTCCTTTTATGCTCGCACAGTAGGTTTTACGATGCGTTCGATAAGATAACTAGTGACTTGATTTCAGCTAAATCCGCACAACCTCAATCTATCTCCGGGTGGTTCGTCTGGCGGAGAGGCCGCATTATTGGCATTGAAAGGGTCTTGCATGGGAATGGGAAGGCAGGTGCCTCAACTCCATGTCTGGTTCCCAGTTTCATTTTGCAAGCAGTGATGGTGGAGGCTCTATTCGTGCCCCTTGCGCATTCGCTGGTCTGTACGGCATTCGTCCGACGGGCAATACGTTCCCTTTTAGCGGTGTCCTCGGGCAGTAAGTACAAAACCACGTTCCCATGATCTATGTTTTTTACATTCTCTGCAGTCAAGATGGCAATGACAGCACGACACCCTCCGGTGGCCCGATGTGCAGATCAGCGAGGGATTTAGAGATGCTGATAAAAGCCGCGCAGAGCACTGAACCATGGCTAAGAGATCCAAGTCTCTTTCCGATTCCTCTTCAACTCCCCA